>CAKNWT010041115.1:0-12840 GCA_932066315.1 Andricus coriarius | reverse complement strand
GTATGCAAATGACTTCATATACATTTGTATTAAATTTAATACAGATTTTTCTAACAGTGTCCCAAAAGAAAGTTTTCATTGCTATTAGAACTTCGCGCAAACAAGTTTTTCTTTTTCGATACGCCCTACTGTACACAATTGCTTTTCACATTTAATCATTTCAAATAAGCGCGCCAACCTTAACCAATCCGGTTGTCGACGCGATGCATGCAATGAGAGTTGGGATTGGAAGCACCGTGGTTTTGTTTCTAGAGCATTTTCGGAGGCAGTGAATGTCATTGAGCCGTTCAGCGTCACATTTGCTGTTTATTAAACTTAAACATGTTTTTCATCATTTTAAACTGCTCTTCGATATTTCGAACGTTCGTGGAGAGTGAAGTGCATAAGAATTTTCAACGTCAAATTTGTTGCTTCCAAGGGATTTAAGATAAAGGCGTAACTGGGCGTTCAGCTATCAATTCGTTTTCATCGTCTCGTTTTAAACTGAATCCGTGCAAACAATTTCAGCTTTCATTGATGATACAGAAAGTATCAAGATGTGGGATACTGGTTTCTGAATGCACTTCAATGTTTGAAATCTTGCAATTCAGTGTGACACCGTGCCGTGTCCTTAGCCTCTCGTGCTCCAAAAAAGATATTGTCAATGTGCACTGTTTTTGTATATCTAATTATGTCTCATACACCTCACTCTCCAGAAAGAATAAAATATGCGTTCAGAGTTCATGTATTTCATATAAATTTTCAGGTTTTATAGGTTCCACTTAATTTTATAATTTCCAGTCTCTTATAAGAGAGAGACTGGAATAAGTAGGAAAAGGACAACAAATATAAAAAATGTAGGATAATCTAATCGACCCCCTAAGGTGGCCAGGTGACCTGCCCGAGGAGATCAAGTCGACTATCTGATATAACCAAAACGACCCCCTATCATGAGCAATTCGAACCTTTATAATAATCAATTTCGTGATCTGTGGTGATCGGTTCGACTCTTTATGACGCTTGAGCCGACCGTTCGAGATGACCATATCGAAACTCTGAGATGATCGATTCAAACCTCTTGTTTCAACCTTCTAGAGATAGTCGCTTTAGACATCTTCAAGGGCTGTCCTATAGTTGACCCTGCAATATGGCCTGTCTGCGCATCTATATGGCCCAACGGACCTTCCATTTTTCTCCGTGTGACGTTGCGCTCTAGGCTGAAAAGCACTGTCCTCCACATAAATTCCAGTTAAATACTCGCGAGGCTTATAATTAAATACTGAAAATCCCAGTAACTTTCATAGAGGACGCAGATCTACGTTTTGTGGATTCCGAAGACAGGGTTTGTTGTCTACGAGGATAACCTCTGGAATGAGGAGAAAATTTCTGCTTGGAATATTAAATTCCGAGATTAGAACTGGCTCATGTGCAAAAATGGTTTTGTCTACTGTAATAATAGGTTTAGAGCAACCGTTGATAATTCGATGCAGTATGTAAGATTTCAAAGAAGGTGGAACGGGTCGGCTAGCCGCTGAACGAAGGAATACCGATCCCGTCGATGCAAGACGGCCAAGGAATATAAACTCGATACTCTTTGCTCGTAAATTCGAGACCGGCAACTTAACTAACGACTCGCGCTTCTCTTACTGTACTCATAAATACCAGAGGAAGCAAAACGCATCATGCGACGCCTAGCAGAAATCTGCTGCGGGTAAATGGATTGCAAAAAATAGATAAAAACCGACAAAGATGCCTGCGTATAATGTAGATAATACACAATATATAATATATAATAGACATAAAATATATGTATCAAGCCTTCATACATTGAGGTTGATAATAAATTAAACATAAAAGGTTGGCTCACTTTAAAAGAATTGAAGAGGATGAGGAAATTCTATCATAAGGTTCCTAAATGTTTTACTTTGATATTTACTGTCCAATTTCACTGAGCTATGCAAAAGAGAAGAGTAATTGAATAGATCCAGTGACGTAGCCAAGGGGCGATAGTCCCGCCCCCATTACTTGGAGATGGAACAGGCATATTTACGTAATTTTTGTAAAATATCTCAGTTCACCGTACATCTGACACATATACCTTCATAAACTACTTCCTCGCTCACTGTCGCAGGTAAGAAGACCCTTGCCCCAATACAAATTTTCCCTGGCCCTAAAAAAATACACATTAAATGAAATTAGTATCCATTTTGTCAAATGAGTTTCTCGGAACATGAAGTAATTAAATAAATTATATACGAAAACAGGAAAGTGATCAGTTTTATTCTTTTGAAGTTAAATATATAAAAATAATCACTAAACTAACCAAATAGCGAATGCATCTAATATTGCTGCATTATTGACAGTACTTAATAAAATAACGTTGAAATATGAAATACTATATACGTATTATTATTATTAGACTAAGTGCAATATTAAATTAAAATTTTAACAATACATACAATAATACAATAATAATCTGTTTTTCATTTCAAACTCCAAATTATTTGTTAATCAATCAAAAAGGTCATATAGTAGAATTTTTAAGATTTTAAAACCATTATTCCCGCAAGGATAATAAATATGACATTTATAAATGTTATGTCTTACATTATCCTAATTTTTCCCTGTAAGTAGTAGCGTACTTTCTGTTCAGCCTTTCAAACCCATCCTTTTATCAAATGCTGGCTATGCAACTGAATACATTGATTGGTTATTTCAGAGAAATACCTGAAATTCTATGATTGCAGCATATAAACTTAACTTGCCAAAACAATCCTATGATTAAACTTGCAATAAAAATGTTTTGAAAAATCCACTGATCGTGAATTTTTATATCATTTACGTATTACACAAGAATTCAGATTAACTTAATTGAGAGTTAAACAGTTTTACTATTAGTCTTTAAAATTCCGCTATTTCAAATTAGAAAGGCTTACAACCCCGTCAAATTTAAACATTGGAATCGTGACCATTTTAAAGAATTTTAAAACTAACACGTTAAATTTCACATTAATTTATCGAAATATATTGACCTATTTGACCTATACTTGACCGGTTAGTTTTACGGAAAATTGCGTAACACTATTCATTGCCTTATTTTATATGATACCAAGTTACATTTAAAATCTTGGGATAAGTTTTCTTATACTAACCAAGAATTTAAAAAACTCCTGATCAGAAAATATATTCACTGTCATTCCCGGTTTCCGGTCCAGTAGCCATCCTGAAACCAAGTTTTAGGGACTACTTTAAACTATATGATTTCAAATTGGAAACTTAATAATTTTGAAGAATTCTAAAAAGAACATTGGTTAAACTCGCATAAATTTAAATTAAACATTGTTTAATGAATCCTAGTCAAAGGATAAATTTATTGTTATTTTCTGGTTTCTCTATCCAGCCTCCACCTTGAGAATTTAAAGTCGTAAATCAGTGGTCAGACTTAAAGTGCACCTGAGCAGTGAGCGTTGAATCACGCGGCGAGGAAACACCCGGAAGTGAATGCCAGGAGATATACGGGCACGCGACGCTATCGGAAAGAAGGGAAAAATGGGGTCGGGAAGGTTAAAAAGAACAGACTCGCTTGGACATCAATTAGACGGGACCGGTAATGAGCGAGTAGGCGAACCTGTGTGGCCGATGCCAAGGAATGCTCAGATATATGCCTCGAGGATGTGCAATAGAATATGTGGAGCGAACGGACGTTCTAGCGTACTCGCGATTTGTCTTTTTTCATAGATTCTTCTTCCCTCTCTGCTCACCGCGCCGGACTGGCGAGTTTCGAGTAGATGGCATTATATCGATATCTGGTGCACATCGAGGTCCAGAAGGTTGACCAAACGAGCAAAAAGAGGATCGTCTTTATGTGGACAATGCTCCGCATGTTCACTATTCAAGCTGCTTTTTGCAAATCTAAAACTTGAACGAAAAACTAAACCACCAAAAGCGATATCAGAAGAGATTCAAATTTTCTATTGCTTGAGATATATGCAAAAAGCATACATTTTCTAGGCGCCCAGCAACTATTCCTACCAAGCAATTAAAAGATACGAGTCTTGCAACGATTTCCATAGTAAGTAGGCTTATCTATCTGAAATTGGCTCTTTCGTTTTATCCCCTTGAATACACAAGTGGAGACAGTATACATTTGAATTCATCGCATCCAGCCCGTTGATATATACTGAAAAAAATGTTTTAGCTGTCCCAGCTAGAACTTTAGCTGGATTTCGTCTTCTATGAAAATATAGTTGTGCTAGCTAAATTTCTAGCTGGGTTACCTAAACATCTAGCTGTTTTAGCTAATTTTGTCATCTAGAAATTATCTAGCTCATTTATCTAAATAATTTCTAGGTGGAAAAATTAGCTAAAACAGCTAGATGTTTAGGTAACCCAGATATAAATTTAGGTAACACAGCTATATTTTCTTAGAAGACGAAATCCAGCTAAACTTCTAGCTGGGACAGCTAAACCATTTTTTAAGTGCATGTTCTTATTCCTCTGAATTATGCATTCTAGGGGATTTTTGCCTCTCAGGTGTGCAATATATTTCTAGGGAATAGTGCCATGTGGGAACCGAAAATAGATTCTAGTGGTAAACTAATCATAATTTTTAAAAACGAAATGATAACTAAATAACGAAGGTATCTAAAAGTGGTCTCACAGCATTATTTTCAAGCTTGACCGATTTCATATTCTCGCAACAGACAAGGACTTTATCAACCTGCATAGTCATCAGAGTAGCGTCCTTTTCGAAGAATACATAAACAATGAAGCTAACAGAAGGTGCTAGCAAAACCATTTTAAGCGAGAGACATGGCTGTATAGCAAGACAAAGTGACGCGAAACGAGATAGACGGAAACTTGGTTGAAAAACGAGCAAACATTTAAACTCAGTCTCTTCCCATAGAGACCGCCAAAGAATTTCGAAGCATTCATAAGACTATGGTGAAAACAAAAACGTAAAGTAGTCAATACATGACTTCCAAGTAAATTTGTGCAACCGCATTACTTCCGGGATGAAGCCACTAACATATTGTTACAAGGGCACTTGAAAAATTAAAATTATGGACATGGGTAACGGACGGTTCAAATCGTGCCACTGTCAGGACTCAAAAAGTACGAGTTAAGTTGAACCAGAGTGACTGTGATAAATTTACACGCGAATTTGCAGAACTATCGAGGAATAAGTTTTGCCATTTGTTGCTCCGAGAAGTCAGAACATAACAAATGGTAAAATTGAGAGGTCTGCCCGGGCCGAGTGAACTCAGCTCAGCCGCCAGTTCACGGAACTTGGGCTGGCCTTTTTGACAGGCCGTTTGAGAAACAAAAGACAGTAATCCCAATTCAGGCCCGGTCCTTGGTTAACTCAGCCCAAGCCGGCCAGCTTCCTTCATTTGTTTTTTATATAAAGAACGGGCTGGACTGGGCTTGGGTTGGGAATCTGGTCAAATTAGAGATGTAAAAACAGATGCGAAACTAGGAAGCAGAACAATTTTGAGAAATGAGAAATTCTTGACAGTAACACTACATTCGAACTACGGCTACGTGGAGAGAGTGTCGCATCAACAAGTCCCTATTCAACCATCTGCGAAGCCACTATTACAGAGTGACCACTGGACTAGGAAAAACCGGTAAATGACGTCTGGAAATTTTTTTAATTCCTGGTTTTAGTAAAAAAAAAAACGTATTCAATTAGTTTAAATGTCACTTGATACCACACGAAATAATGTGACATTGAACGAGTTCATCTTAAAATTCTTTAAAATGCATACGATTCCAAAACAAATAGTCATTCCCGCGGTATAAAAGACTTTTGGAAAAAATACCTACCTCCAAAACAAAACGACCATCTCCAAGACAAAAACAACCATCTCTTACGATTCAAATTATTGTATTTTCATCCTAAATAAGAAGGTATTTATTAATTTAGAGATTCTTTTTTGAATACTTAAAATTATAACTAAAACCATTCTGTTCTTACTTTTGTCCTTAAACTTGTAAGATACCACAAAAATTCTGTAGAGATTAAAGAAATGTTTGTAAGCTCTACGTGAAAAGCCTAGTTTGCACTATAGTTTAACATGGGACCCCTGTAACATTAAAAGATTTTTTTCTTATCAAGTGTAACATTTTAAGTTACTAAAAGAAGACAATCCTGGCTTTCAACTATCGAACAAGAATAAAATTACAACCACCAAAGTAGAAAGACAAGAAAGCTCGTGCTATCGTTTCCATATTGTTTGGCATTCTTCGAATAAACCGCGGAACGGGAAGTCACGGTGGACGACGAGACGAGTCCATTCGTCATTCTCACGCGCGTTTTCTCAAGACAAAGTCCTTCTAGAACGACAACGAAACAAGATGAACCGGCATGTCATTACAAAAAAACGCTCATTCACTTTCAACCGGTGCGACAGCCTCACAGCGACATCAACACTTACGCGCTTGTATATGCCATCGAGTACATACGATGCAATGTACTTGCCTCGTGACATTCGTTCCGTGCAGCTGCACTTCCACTTTTGCATGGAATCACTACGTCGCGAAAATCATTCCCGTCTCGAATTAGCAGAAAGATTACTCCGAAACGATTGAGGTTTACTTCACATTCACTCATTTTTATTTAACTATGTTAACGCTGGAATATCAAAGCGGAAGCCGAGATTTAACTTTTTCAATTAAAGAGGCACTCTATTCAAGAGAATTTACTTTGCAATCTAAATTTTCGGAAGTCTTAAGGACATCAAAGACATGGAATCTATCTCAAACACAAGAACTTTCGAGGTTAAAGAAAGACCGCTACTATAAAAAAAAAATACTATCCAACCGGAGGAAGTAACACGGTACTTAATATTGAGTTCAATCCTTCCGCCTCTCGATGCAGATAATCTACTCCAGTAAAAGAGTCAGTAAATCTGATTTCACTCACTTTTAGCCTGCAAAACACTCAAAGCAAAAATTCCATTTGATTGTAATCAGTAAAGTGAAATGGGTTAGCCTGAACAGCGAACTACTGTTCTTCATTCTAATTATACTTTATGATGTGAAAGACATCGTTACCTAATACCAACCACTAGCAGTATTTCATTCTATACTGTCAGAATTTCATCTCACTATCACTAGCTCCTCTTGACTAAAACTATTGCCCATCTGGACAAAATCATTTTTTCATGAAATTCCATAACGCAATAAAGCATCAAAAAATCAGTGCAGCAAATATGTCTAACTATAGCAAACTGCATGTGAAAACTGCGATCTCAGATGGAAGCTCGACTGCTAAAACGATCATAATGAAGAACACGAATGAAGTTTCTGCAGCTGAATACTTGTAGGCACAGAAGAGATAAAAAGTTTTCGAAAAAAGGTAAAGAGAGCAAATCGGAGAGAACCAAAGAACGGAGAAGAGAATAGTCATGCTAGGCTTGACTGGAGGAATCCAGCTTGAGATATTTATAAACTGAGCCTCGGACTTAGTAGAGATAGAGTCTACTAAGGCTAACTGTAAGCGAACCATCTCCTTTCCTCTCGTTCCGCTGCATCTCCTTGCTCAAAGCTTCTCTCTTTCACTATAAAGTATAAAGTGATCTTTCTCTCTTGTAGCGATCTTCATCCTACTTCTTTCACGATCGAGAGACACTTAGATGGAAATCACCATAGCATACCGAAAAGCTACGAAGGGAATCTTATGGGTACATCAACCAAGTTCCAGTAACGCACATCCAGAGGCTAAATCAGGCTAAAGTCTTTGAGCTGTAAAAATAAAAATTGCTTGCTTAAAACAATCACTTCAATCATTGGGATGTCAATTGAGAATAATGTGTTTGCTGTTTCCTTAAGGCGCAAAAGTCGATAGAATTTCAAATTCTAATTTCATTTCCAACTGTACAATTGAAAGAGTGTTCTATTTTTCAAACACTTCAAGAAAATACATTAGTGAAATGTCTCTCAAAGTGGATAAGATGGAGATTTCGTTTCAAAGAAGCTGAACTTCAAATCCTTCGGAGTGTAGAAATATGTAAGCTATGTAATGCCTATACAGAATAAGAGAAGGAAGGTGAAGGAAAGATAATTTGATATTGGATTCGAGTGAGGTACTTGGATTTAAGAGGACAAAAGTACAATCTCGAGTGTTTTCCTTTGAAAATTGAAATTAAATGCAAAGAAAAAGAACAATTGTTTTTCTGTTGTCTAAGCTTGGTTCTAAGGAAAACAAAAATCGATTCTGATTACTCACTCTTGATGCTATGAAAAACAATTTCCAAATATACACTGTTAGAAATTTCTATAGCGATTTAACTATAAATGCAATGGAAGCAATATGCATATACGTGTGGTAAATTTAATATACCATCATCTTGTAGAATTAATATACATGTATAGTAAAACACAGTCCGTGAAAGTTGAAAGTTCTTTGATGCACCCAAATCTGGTCAACTATTTGAAACTAAAGTAATAACCTAACACTCATCGATTAAATTCTTATTTATTATCAAAGTGCAACGTACGGGTGGAATTTTCTTCAAAATTCACAGTAAATGTCAAAATTTTAACGTGGGTACCGCAGCTTTTAGGTTAGGTGTCTTAATAATTCGCTTAATTGAATTTTTCCACTTAAAACCCAGTATGATTCATGTTCAACTAGACAAGAATATTATGCTTCATCATTTGGAATTGAAAATTACTGCCATGATTATTTTTAATTTGTTGAAAGTGAAATTACCTGACTTTTCAGAAAGTTGATCAATATACATGCATATGAAATTTACTATACAGCCTCTTAATTAATATTTCATAGACTGAGTTTTTAGATTTACTATACAAATGTTTAGTAAATCTATATTAAAATTGCAAAAATTTTTAACAGTGTAGACACACGATCAGATGAACCATTAACGAACTATTTTTACTACAATTTAATAAGGAAACAGGGTGATTCTTAAACAGAGAATTTTGAAATGCGCCTACTCGTAGAAAAATATAGCAAGACGTGTGCGGTAACATAAGTTTCTTCACCTAACTACTTCAGACATATCTTGAAAGTATAATTATCTATTTCCACTGTACTTAGGGACAGTCCCACCGTTAAATGAATTTTAATGTCGCAATCAACTACTTAGAAATCTTCTTAAGGGGTTTATGTCCCACTTAAGCTGCAAGGAAAAGCAGTACAATCCGCCCTTAGTGATTCAAGACTGCGAATATCTACAGAATGTTAGATTATATTTTACAGAGTAACAGGCTGCAGATCTTAGAATCTTGATCACTGCTACTTCGTATACTAATGATTAAAAAAAAAAGTTCTAGCACATTTTTATTCAAACTATTTATTAAGCTCTTGTTATTCTAACGCAGAATAAGGATTTATTTTACATAATAGTTTTTGATCATGAGTTAGTAAGTGACCCGTTAAGCTTGTCTACAGACTCAACTTCCAAATAGGAAAACGAATTTCCATCCGATCTCACAAATTTTGTAGAGAGTTCCCTGTTGGTTCTTGGATTCGCAATGTCTATTCGTCCAGCTTTTCCGACGAATAGCCCAAAGGGGATAGACAGAATCCTCCCCTTTTCTAGCTCCACTAATCAAGTTTGCAAGTTTCCCCTATTAATGCTAAAAAGCTGAACGACGAGCCACAGCCTTTTGATTCTGCATTTATTTTAGTTCAATTCGGAAAGGCATTCCAAGAGGATAATTTTAAAAGTATGGATAAATGAGATGAATACTTTTGATCAATAAGTTAGATATTCAGAAAATAAATATTCCTCCAAATTATATTACTGAAATTAACTGTTATAGATAAAGATTAGAAAGCAATTAGCGTCAAATATTAATATTTAGTAATGCGCCTGCGATTTATCATGTTTCAAAACTGGATTTATAAATCAAATTTTTCATGAATTTATAAATACAGTTAATTCAAACCTGCTGCAGCTAAGTAGTTTTCATTTAATGCAAGTAGATATCTAATGTAGTCTGACGAAAGTGAGAAAACGGGACAAGATTAGTTTAAAGTGCCTTTAAGATTCTACAAAATTTTAACTTAAACATTTACAAATAAGATGAAAAATAATAATTTTAAGAAATCCCTAATGGGGAATTAGTTCGCACACTAAAGTGCCAATCACTATAATATCTAATTAATTGTACAGGTAGCACCCGTGCAACGAAACAAGAAGAATTAGTAAAAAAAACTGTTCATTACTAATTAGATTCTGATCGATTATCGTTAAATTAATATTGATCTGATCTTCCCAATGGGTAAATGTACAGTAAAACTTGCTCGAGGATTAAAAGAACAAACATAAATACAGTACAGTAAAGTACAGTAAATTTCACATTCAGGTACTATATCTCTATGCATAATAAATTCCTATATGCATGAAATGAACATAATGAATGATTTTATTATTTTCTGTCGTAGGTTATATGCGATAATGAAAATTTTATAACACAGTATTGAAAGTACAATTAACATTTAAAAACTTTAATTGATTTTGCAGCATTAATTTCCACTTATGTATCGATTATATGATCTTAGGTTTGGTTCTCTACATAAATTTACTATAAATTATAGTAAAGACAAAACTTCAGTTCCATGAGAATATTACTATTTTTAGATTGCTCTGTATACCTACATTAAATATTTTTCACGCGGTGATTCTGAAGAATGATATTTTATAGTATTTACTTTATTTTTATTTAAGTTAAAGATTTTAATACCAATCTTTAATATTCTAGACAATTCAAGATTCCAGAGAATCCCTTGTAATTTTTAAAACTTTATTCGTTTCAAAATTAGTTCGAAAGAATCGAGAAACAGATTTTCAAACTTTAATCAATCGATTCCAGAAACTTTCTTGCTGCCCCTAACGGTTAAAAACTTTACCATCTCCAAGATACAGATTTTAATATATCTGCCAAATATTAGTATCCGAACATTAAAATAGTTCAAAGAAAAAATTCTCGATTGCTGGTGACTGCCATAAAAAAATCTTTTGCTCAGTTTAAAAATAAAAGGTACATAATTTATATAAAAATTATCGTAAGCATTTTCTTGCAGTTGAACATTTTAATTTCTTTTAGCTAATTATTCTAAATTTTCAAAACAAATCTTATAGAGTTAACAATAATAAATTCTTTAAAACGCACATCCAATAGACCTTTCACGTCTAGCTTTAATCAACTTTTACTGTTAAGAGTGTAAAGTTTGAGACTTGACCATCCCATTTTTTACTGATTTTATTTTGGGATGCCCCCGAAATATTTTACGCCCAAAATGAAAATAATCTCTTGTATAATAATAATAATAATCTTAGTTTTTTACCTTTTGAGAATAACTTTCTTTAAACCTTAGCTTGAAAATAGCTCGACTTCAAAGTTTTGTTTGCTTAAACCCTGTAGTCTGTGACTTTAGGATAGGTCTAAAAGTATTAAAAAATTTGAAAATATCGTATTGGAAAATTATGCAAATAGTGCTTGAAGAAATATAAGACTTCTTAGATTGCGTCCAGCACACTGATAGAAATGAATAAGTGGTACAACAATATTTATGATTAAATTAACTCTATTTTATTGCTGGTATAGATACAGCCATACAGGATGTCTGTTTTGGCCATCCGATTCTTGTTGCTTACGAAATTAGACGCGCAGGCGCGATCAAGATGCGCCTGTTGTAAACTAAACAAAGCGAGTCGGGTAAATCAGTCATACAAAGGGTATTGCTAAACGACAACATTTCAGAGATAGTTCCCTCAAGCAAATGTTTAATAGAATTACACATTTCATACAATAGCAACACAAATATTACATTTTTGTACCACAAATATAAGTAACTTGTATTTACCATATTTCAGTAAGTGCATTTCCTACTCTTTATCATTGAAGTACACATATTATATTATAAATATACTCGTAATTTTTCAACCAACGATCATATGGTTAAATCAACATTATTATTTCTATCAGTGCATAGTCAATGAAACACTCCTGGACTCCATCAACACAATATCACAGACAAATGTGTAAGCCATTCAACACTCCAACATCAAAGTCCCGAAGACAGCCAAGGAAGCGTCCATAGACTGTCAAGCTAGATATTAATGCTAATAAAGAAATAAAAAATTCTTTTTCAAATTCATACTATTATTATATTTAACTTATATATTTACTTTAACATAATAAGACACACAATCACTACTTATATTAATCGCACGCTTTTTACCCACTGAAAAATGGGACGCACGCTGCGGAGATTAGAACTACCTACACTCAGAAAAAAATTTGTCTTGAACTAAAGAAATCGTTTCTTTACTATAGTTTTTTTCAACCGACCCAAAAATACATTTAAAATAAAGAAACATTTATTTGATCTTAAAAAATTATGTAGTTCGTATTTTTTGGTTTAAAGAAATTATTTCTGTAATAGGTTTTCTTTAATTTAAATAAATATTTGTTTGATTCAAAGAAATCTCAGACGGAAATGAAAGAAGTAATATATTTGAGTTCAGTAGTTTAAACCAAAGAAACTATTTCTTTAAATCAAAGAAATTATTTTAACACTCGAAACCGCTACTTAGCTACACGCATGCGACATGTGATTCAGGGACGCTCCGGTACGTTTGGTTTATTTTTATCAGTTACAAGTGGTAATTATGAATAAGAAAACCTGTGATGTGTTGACGAATTGAGGATTCGCCGATAAAATCCCACAATTTTATTTAAGTATTATTTCCTCTATTTTACTGTGATATAGTTACATGTATGGTGATTCCTAACCTCATTTCCACAACATCGAACAATGACGGTCATATCTGAGTATTTTATTGCTTTAAGTATTGACAAAAAATTTGTGTTAGGAAATTA
>CAKNWT010041087.1:0-10626 GCA_932066315.1 Andricus coriarius | reverse complement strand
TTGGAAGATTGCTGAAGGCGAACTTTCAAGAAAATTTTTCAGTTTAAAATTATTTAGATATCTCGAGATTTACATGTTTCTGCTTTCTGTTCAGGTGAACGTTGCGCAATTCTTATTTAATCCTAATGTTGTACGGATTATTCTATTTTTATTTTAAAAAATGTATGTAAGAAACGTATTATTTATAAAATTAACAATTGTGTAATTCCTGGATGAAATGTTCTAAATAAAAACGTACCAAAGAGATTTTTAGATAATCCTTCAAAGAATAAAATGAAGTGAAAAAAAATAACCTGAAATATTTTTTTCTAAATTTTCCCTAATAATAGAAGTATTTTCCTCAAATTTAAAAATAATTTTAACCATGCTTATTTTTGAACATGAAATAACTAGTGTACATCCTTATTTATTGCGTCAAATTGGAAGCCTGAAAAATTGAACCATTTTTGCCCTATTGGCGTTTGGCTTCAAATAATAAACTATGATAGAACTATGCCTTCAAAACTAATTATTTTCAACCAAATGACAAACTTGTTTTGTATTTGTATTGTAATATTTTCATTTGCAATGTCTTTCATAAATGAAGGGTTGCAGTGCAGAACTAAATAACCAAAAAAATCGGAATTTTTCAGGAGAACGAAATAACATTCTGTGAAATCGAAATCACCATTTAAAGATAAAGCAAAACTTTACTACAAAACTTTACTACTGAGCTGAAATGTTTCTAATTAAGACAAAAAATGTGTGATTAAAAAAAACATCCAGTTTCGAGAAACAGAATGTGGAACTTTACAATCTCAAAGTGAGAGGAACCTAAAACTGGAACAGGCTCGGTTGCGAATAACGATAAAAAGTGTTGAGTTGCTAAATTGAGAGTATAGATGAGTTTGACTAGAAAAAGTTAACCAAATCCGAGTAAATCATTTTAGAATTTGGAGGTTCAAATTACATGGGTTTCGAAAATGGTTTTTGGATAGCGTCTAAAAATCTATTTTTGAATTTAAAATAATAACTTAAAATTTTCTTTTTAAATAACTTGCTCATGAGATATGGGGATGCTGAATAATAAATATTTCGTGTCACGGTATCGCACTGTAACATACGAGTTTTCGCTGAAAGATGTATATAAAGAGAAGAAAGGTATATGTTTATTTATGAATAAATAATAATATTTAAAAGAAATATCGTTTCTGATTGCACGGCAAAAAGTCAAATAAAAAAAAACCTTATGAAAGTGGCTTTTTGTAGAAACTGGAGATTTAAGATTTTAGGTTGAAATTTGATTGATACTTTGGTACTGAAAAAAGTGGCAAATAGTTTTATTGAAGAGGTAAAAAAGAAGCTATCTGGGTTTGAATCACCAACATCATTATTTTACTATATTAAAAATCAGATTTCGAACAAATCCTTATAACAAAATATGTATTAGATTTTTATTAAATTTTTAATGCAAAAAGCCCATTTTTGGAAAAATGTTGGTTTTCTGGTCCTGTACTGCAACCCTTCAAATGTACATAATGTTAAAAAAATGTCAGTCATATAAATCAATCTGTACACAATTTAACACTATTAAATACAACCCGTTTCAAAGTATCGAAAATGGAACATTTCCACAATTCTGCAATTGTTTCATTTTAAATATAAAGGCTTAATAGTTGAAATTTTTTTAAATGTCAACTTTTGCAACCAAATCATATGAACTTCAAGTGCTGAAAATTGAAGGACAATTTCCTTGTCAATGAATGTATAATTTCAGATATGTAAATGGTTTGAAGTTAAACAATTTTGAATTAGGTTTTGAATCAAAAAATGTTCGTTATTTTTTCTTGTTTCTATTCTGTTATAAATGTAACAATATATTCACTCGGTTGTGGTTTACGTTACGTTATTCAAAATAGCGAAATTCACTCCGAAATTATAATTTGTTAATTACACTGCAATTTTGAACAATATATTATGCAAATCATTGAGTCTTTTATGTAATTATTATTAAAAGATAAACGGATCATATTACACAGAAATCATAAAATGGAAATTCTAGTATATATAAATATTCATCGGTTTATTGATTGTTATTGACCTCGATCGCCGGGTAAGACAGTTCTAATTGCTCTAGTGACCATGAATATTTTCAGAAAACTATATTACCTACTGAAAATCATTTCCGCGACAGCGCCTCTTTCGCCGATTTTACTCACAACGACTGTTAAGAGGGGACTGATACTTCAGCGGGTAGAGAGGCACAGCGGGGTAGCTCTAGATTTTTGCCGACAGCGCCGTCTACATTTATCTTCCGCTACTAACAATTCTATCCCCACTCCGCCGCCACTTGCCGCATCTTCTTTGCTGCTGTTCTCCGGACGCTCAACAACACTGCGCTGGACTCACGCTCACGTACGCTCGACTGTTTATACCGTGCACCTGATTGGTCCAGCTTAATCAATTAATAACTCAAAAACTAAAACCTCAACTAATTTGTTGAAAAGGAATTTTCAATTTATTTTTTTAATGGTAATATAGCTATATAAGTCCGGACACTTGAGTCTGGGACACTCTGTATAGCAAAAAATAATCTTCCTTACGATAATAATCAAGATTTCATTGAATTACAAAAATAAAAAATAATACAGATCTAGGCATCACTTTGCACAGTCGTTACAGTTCGACTGAAATTATTTATTTTATAGCAAATTAATTGAAAATGAAACTAGGTAAGAGTTTGCAAGAGAAAAATGTTAAAATGTCAGTAATGATAGATGAGTCGACTTCGATATTTAAGGAATCAGCTCTTATTGTTTACATTGTAGTCGTTCTTGAGACAGTAACTTCTAATATATTTTTAGATCTAATTGAACTTGAAAATCAAAAGGCTGAAACTATTGTTTACATACTACTCTCTTGCTTGAAATCATATGGACAATAAACTTACTACTCCGATGACAGTGCTTTTATCAGCTGCTATTACTTCTCGTTCCAACAAAATATATTTAGGAGCAAAATGCAACTGACACACTTTATGACTCGGTTTTAAAATTATATTTTCGCGTCGTACGCTTTCTGCCATAGTTTGACATTTTCTTCATCTTTTGGCACAAGAAAAACACTAACCTTTGTAGGATTAGAATCATAACCCAAAGTCCATCCCGGAACTATACACCGGTTTCCGCTTTTTTTCTTTCTTTTCCACTATTCCCGTGTTTTTGATTTTCTTTTCTTTTGGGGGTCCTTTTTCCTTATTAGCTCTCCCCATAATTTATAATTAAAATCATTTGTTAAAACTCTCTCTCTCTCTCTTTTTTTCAGGAACAATACAAACTATTATAACGGGGAAGATTTTTTAAATATTCTTAATACAAAAAATTCTTTCTGATATTTGTTCGTAACTTTTTGCATTATCCATAAAAAATGCTGGTTCCTGATGAAAATTATCAGCTTTTACCGGTCCAATATTATGATAGTTCCAACACTTCTACTATAATTAAAGGGTGCCAGTACAGACCTAATTAACCTATCCAAGCGGAATTTTTCAGGAGAGCGAAAAAACATTTGGTAAAATCGAAGTCACTATTTAAAGATAAAAGAAAAGTCCACTCCAGAGCTGCAAAGTGTTGTTGAATTGAGTCAAAAAAATTGTATCAGACTGATTTATCTAGCTTCGAGCAAACTCTGTTAGTGTAGTAGCCACTAACACTTCGGTATGCACTAAGAGGTCGCTGAGATATCTTGTGGTTTAAAAGGTCAGCTTTTGTTTAAACACATTTTTTTTAATCATTATAAATTAACAAACAAATTTTCTTCATTTTTCTTAATTTTCCACTGTTTTACACAGAAGGCCTGACGGCGGTGAGGTTATACGCAGTTATTCTTCTGATTCTTCTCTACGACAAGCGCAATGTGGACTTTGACTAGAGCAGGTGGTGTTGCCTAGGGGCTGTAAGCTTCCCCTATCACTAGGTGGCAAGACGATTACGCTACAGTTCTCGCTGAAAACGTCGATCTGTCTCCATCTTATTCTAACTATCTTTATTTCAAATAATGTAAAATTTAAGAATGCTTATGAAAAGAGGCCTTTTTGTGTTTGTGACGTAACGTTATGCCAAAGAAGTCATTTTCTGCGTCTTCATTCACATCGGTCGAAACGCGCCATTCTCATGATAGTGTTGTGAAAAATGTTTTTTTTCGCTCTCCTGAAAAAGCCGTTTTTTTTGGGGTAATTAGTTCCGTACTGATACGAGGGTGGCCCTTATTTTTCACTTTAAAAATTTGTTTGCTCTCATTCCCAAAGTTTCTTCCAATGCTCAAAAAAAATCTTCTCAAAATTTGAGCGAAATCGGTTAAAATGTATGGGTCGCGCAAAGACCATAAAGTTCATCATTGATTTAACACGGTAAACCCTAATAGCATGGAGCGTTCCTGGGATGTCCCTGGAACGTTCTAGGCACGTTGCCATTGGAATGTTCCAAAGATGATTTACCGTTATTGTTATTATTATAAATAAATATCGCATAAACCGTAAGAGATAGGTAAAAATCCATATCAGTTTACAATATGGATATCATATTATAATGTAGTATCTGCGGTACTCAAAACGCCAAAATGATATCCTTTTTACCTATCTCTTATGGTTTACGAGATATTTGTTCTTAAAAACCAGAATAACGTTAAATTCTCTTCAGGTGCCAGTGGAACGTTCCCAAGGGCGGACATTTTAAACGTCCCGGGAACGTGTCTGGAACATTGCGCTGGAACGTTCGAAATTGCTCACAGAACGTTCCAGGGAGATTCCAGTCAGCTTTTTGTAAATCTATAATTTGAACGCGATGATATGTTTGAAATAATTCCGTATTTCATTATATTGCTCAAAATTCGTCAGAGAATAAGAATCAATCATAAATGTTGAGGGTGTATGACTTTAAGCCACTCTTATTGGCCCTAAAAGAAAATCCCATAAGTGCAAATTTGTATTTTAGTTAATATTGCGTTTTATTAACGCTTTTTCAAACTTTTAAAAAACAAATAATTATTAATCGGTAATTTAAGAATACCCAGTCATCTCTTAACTAATTTTCAATAATTTAAACATTTTTTAACTTGTTTAAGCATGTTTTTGTTCAGATAAGTCGCGAATTGTACGTATTTTATAGACGTTATAAGTTCTTCGGACAAAAATAAAAAAGAGGAAATGAGAAGGCAACCAACCAAATCCCCTTCCTTCTCTTTTTTTATTTCTTTCGTCTTTTTTATTTTTATTACTTTGAAATCACAATAAAAAAGCATGGATAATATTTACCAACGTTTCGGAGCGCACACAGCACCCTCATCAAGGTAAGAAAACTTAGACCAGGTGGAAACAGCAACGAAAACACGATGCTACCTCCTGGATACCCGAGAACCAAGTGTGGGTATAAAGGCAAATCCTGTATACCTGAGAACTAAGTATCGGTCTAAAGGAAAATCCGTTATGAACATGATTGAACAGGAAATAAGAGAAAATGAAAATTTATGCTAAATGTGATTAATCATACTAGAATAACTCTTGTTTAATTTATCCAAATCTGTTTTTAAATTAATAGGCATCTTATTTTGTTTTTTGATATAAAGCATTTCCATGAATTCTCTCTTTCTCTCATTACTCTCACTATGTAAAATTTCAACATTATCCCAGTCAAACTCATGGTCAATATCAACAAACCCTCTCGTATGTCTAGCAAGAACACTCTTATAACAGCATCTCAAACGAACATCACTTTTGTGTTCCTCCACCCTAGTATTAAGAAGTCTGCCAGTCTGTCCCACATAAGTCATCTTACAGATCTTGCAAGTGATCTTGTAAACAACACCACCTTTTTCAAATTTGTCTAAAAGATCTTTACAAAAAGATATTATTGAATCCATTTTAAATTTATTATACGGAAAAAAAAGGAAGAACAAAAGTATTAAAAGAACTATATTCTCTCTATTCCTTCTGATCATCTGTAGATAAAAGGTTACTCTGTTTGTTTTGGATTTGTTGAATTCTAATTGTGGTATGTTGCTCAATTAACTTTCGTGGGAGATGATTAAGAAAAAGGATATTCCTAACAATATTCAAATTCTCTTTGTGAAATGAAATGTGGGACAAACCTAGAGCTCTGTCAACCAAGTTTTTGATTATTGCAATTTTGTTTTGAAAAGGATGAGCAGAAAAGAAATTTAAAATTCCACCTGAATATGTACTTTTCCTATACCAATTGGTAATAATATTACCATCCTGACCTTTGATTACTTCTATGTCCAAAAAACTGATTTTATTATTTTGCTCTATTTCATGGGTAAATTTAAGTTTTGGATAAAAACCATTAAAAGCATTAATAACTGCGTGTAACTTTTCTAGAAGAACACATAATAAGGTGTCATTAACATAAAGAAAGTAAAAGGGCAAAATAAAATCTAGCTTCTTGAAAGCAAAGACTTCCAAATCTTCCATAACAATTTCTCCTAAAATCGGAGAAATGACTGAACCTATGGGAATACCAAACTTTTGCCTATAAAAAGATCCATTGAATTTAAAATAAGTTGAGTTCATAATAAAAGCTATCCCTTTAATAAATTCTTTTTGACTTAATCGAGTGCGTGTTTTTATATTGTTTTTATTTTATATTATCCATGCTTTTTTATTGTGATTTCAAAGTAATAAACATAAAAAAAACGAAAGAAATAATAAAGAGAAGGAAGGGGATTTAGTTGGTTGCCTTCTCATTTTTCTTTCCTCTTTTTTTTTATTTTTGTCCGAAGAAACAAATTTTTATTTTGTTTTCAGGAATTGCAATAGGAGCATTTTGTGGTGTTTGTCCAAATTTTATCGTAAGATTTTTTTTTATTTTCAGGAATTTATACATTGACTTGAATGTTGGACGTTAAATGGGATTTTGAATTGGTTTTTAATCTAATTTAAGATTCTTAAATTTCAATTTAGTTCACTTGAATTAGAGGTTATTTGTAAACCTTTTTTTTTTGAACATTATGTTCTTTAATCAGATCAAAGTTGCATGTGGTCCTGAATCCTTCAGAAAGGTTAAATTGTAGTGTAATATCAACCAAAAGTTAAAAGGCAGTATCCTTCAGAAAAGGTTTTTGATTGAATGTCGAAGAAATGACGGTTTACCTAAAATAATATTTTTCTTGGATAACAAATTTCGAGATTTTGCTTTTCATAGTAATTTTTGCAATAGACAATTTGAACATGGTTTAAAGAATTGCAAACTCTCAATGTTGAATTTACTGATCAAGGATGTTTCAAATCATGTTAATTTTTTAAAATTAAAAATTTCCATAATTAGAAGTGAATTAGAAGTGTGTTTACCACAGGATAAAATCATTGATCTTTTGAAGCATCAGACCTTCCTTAATCGAAGATGTTTAAACACTGATACAAAACATGAGAACAAACGTTCTATTTTGATTGATCAACAAACTAATGTTCAAGAGCAAAATTTAAATTTACACAAGATTTTTGAAGAAGAAGATAGGGATCCTTGGTTTGTAAATTTGGCAGATATTCAAATTCCTGATTCAGTTACAGATATTCTCAGATTAGGTAAAGGTTTTAGTAACCATGTGATAAAAATTGAATCGAAACAAATGATGGAAATAGTCAAAGATGTTGAATGAAGTCTACACAAAATTGCAATATTAGATCAACAGGATTTCCGGAACAAAGTTTTGCACTTTGTCAAGGAGCTTTGTTGATAAGACATGTTTGCACATTAGTAGCATTGATCGTAAAATTTCTGAAGGTTTCATGGTAACGAAAGGTTTCCTTAAGAACAACCCTGATATAATTTGTATGAATGCTGAAAAGGGCAATATTACAGTTTGTGTGAAGAAATCAGATTATATTAGGGATATGGAGGATTTGCTTTCCAATTGTGATAACTTTGATTTATTGAGTGAAAATCCGTTGAAACAATTAAGAAGATACACTTTCAGGATTCTAGACAATTGGAGAAAGAAAGGACTTTTAGGAAAAGATATAAGATGGACTGATATAAATACCGAAGACACAGTTCTTGCAAGATGTTGACTCCCACCAAATTTTTAGAACAAAACTTTAATTTGATACTCAAAGACTCCATTACAACTTCAAAATTCAATATTAAAAATAGCTAGGAATTCCAAAAAATTATTATAAAAAAAACTGTTCCTGATGACCATGTAATAATTTCTTTGGATGTTGTTGCAATGTTTCCAAGTATACCCTTTGAATTGGTTGAACAGGCAATTTTAAATAGATGGGACAATATAAAAACACGCACTCGATTAAGTCAAAAAGAATTTATTAAAGTGATAGCTTTTATTATGAACACAACTTATTTTAAATTCAATGAATCTTTTTATAGGCAAAAGTTTGGTATTCCCATAGGTTCAGTCATTTCTCCGATTTTAGGAGAAATTGTTATGGAAGATTTGGAAGTCTTTGCTTTCAAGAAGCTAGATTTTATTTTGCCCTTTTACTTTCTTTATGTTAATGACACCTTATTATGTGTTCCTCTAGAAAAGTTACACGCAGTTATTAATGCTTTTAATGGTTTTTATCCAAAACTTAAATTTACCCATGAAATAGAGAAAAATAATAAAATCAGTTTTTCGGACATAGAAGTAATCAAAGGTCAGGGTGGTAATATTATTGCCAATTGGTATAGGAAAAGTACATATTCAGGTAGAATTTTAAATTTCTTTTCTGCTCATCCTTTTCAAAACAAAATTGCCATAATCAAAAACTTGGTTGACAGAGCTCTAGGTTTGTCCCACATTTCATTTCACAAAGAGAATTTGAATATTGTTAGGAATATCCTTTTTCTTAATCATCTCCTACGAAAGTTAATTGAGCAACATATCACAATTGGAATTCAACAAATCCAAAACAAACAGAGTAACCTTTTATCTACAGATGATCAGAAGGAATAGAGAGAATATAGTTCTTTTAAGGAGGTACGGTCACGAACGCTTTTTTCTTACGGATTTGTTTAAACTTTGACTATAGGTTCTTTGGAATGTTATCTAAACGTTTCCGAAATTTAAAAAATATTGTCCTCTCTTGAGCTGAGATAGTTAAGATCAAAGTTGAACCCTTATACACGTAAAGCCTATGCCAAGCATAGGAAAATGTTACATTTCTAACTCTAACTCGTAAACTATTCTTACCGTTTTTTTCAAAAGCTAATATATGTCAGAACGGCGTTTCATGAAGATTTTAAAAAAATTTCAGAATTTTTGTCCTCTTAGTTTGAGAATAAGAGGTATGTAAAGTTTAAGAATTTTGAATTATTCGAAAAATAAAACAAGCACGTGGTAGCCATCAGACAACGCTGTCGGAGAGCCTAGCGGGTCTAGCGCATGCGCAACAGTCTTAAATCTGTTATGAGAAATTTTGTTTTTTTATAAATTTACCTTTAACTACTAATCGAACTGTCATTTTCAACAAATGTGACGTTTTCATTTGAAGTCAAAGAGCACAACTGTCAAAGCAGACACCATGAAAAATGCGACGTTGCCGCGTCTACGCTGAGATCTTAAGGATTTAGTGTGTACTCGTCTGTATACACAACTTCTCTATGTGTAGTGTACAATCATAGCCAAAAATTTTCTCTTAGGTCTGACAGGAAATCAATGAATAAGACATTATACCGGCATAATTAAGTAATTTTTGTCTTTCTTCGACGTAAATAGGCTACATAGTATCCATTTAATGGTTAATAAAACTTATAAAAGTCAAACAGTATTATTTTCCGACATAGACTTAGGACTAACTTTTTGCAGATAGTATGCGCGACCGTACCTCCTTAATACTTTTGTTCTTCCTTTTTTTGGTCAAATTTCAAAAACTATTGAATTTATGTTGAAAAAATATAATATTCATACCATTTTCCGTATAATACATTTAAAATGGATTCAATAATAACTTTTAGACAAATTTGAAAAAGGTGGTGTTGTTTACAAGATCACTTGCAAGATCTGTAAGATGACTTATGTGTGACAGACTGGCAGACTTCTTAATACTAGGGTAGAGGAACACAAAAGTGATGTTCGTTTGGGACGCTGTTATAAGAGTGTTCTTGCTAGACATACGAGAGGGCTTGTTGATATTGACCATGAGTTTAACTGGGATAATGTTGAAATTTTACATAGTGAGAGTAATGAGAGAAAGAGAGAATTCATGGAAATGCTTCATATTTAAAAAAATGAGAGCGGTCGAGGGACCGCCGTAAGAAGCTATGCTTCTTAAGCATTGAAACAAGAATGGTCAAATTCACGAACACTACGGACAGCGAGTGGGGGAGAGCTGGCACTATACCGGCGCGGTATATACACATACACACTATACACGCACTTGTATACAGGGTGTTTTTTTTAACTTGAGACAACGAAATATCTCAAAAAATACGCATCCTACGGAAAAAATGTCTGGAATAAAAACTTTTTATTTTCGAGGGGGAAAAAAGATTTGTTAAAATTTACCCCACCCCCACCCCCACAGGAGGCAGGGGTGGGGGTAACTTTGTAATTTCAAATGGGAACCCCAATTTTTTATCACAGATTCAGATTCCGCTTCATGAAATACATAAGTTTTATTCGAACAATTTTTTT
>CAKNWT010040436.1:0-11077 GCA_932066315.1 Andricus coriarius | reverse complement strand
GAGCGAGCCTATTGTACCTAATGACGGGCGATCTGAAAAAAAAAATTTAACATTAATAATTCTGCAGAGAATAAAAATTTAAGGAAATAAATGTTATGATTGGATTCCAATTCAATTTTGAAATTATTTGAACTTTATCCCAACCTCGTAGGATGTATAGAAACAAAGTTAGATGCGGTTTTATTTCAGATCTTTTCATTACCTCTACAGGTGCAAATTTTAATATATTTCGATTTAAAATCATATCACTGTTTTCAGAGATCTTCCAAGAAGCACTATGCAAATTTGGACTCCTTTATGTCTTTTTCCTGTGGAGCTCTGTCAAGTTAAAAAGACTCTTTAAACAATGAGGCCTAATTATATAAAAATAATTGATTTTTCATCTATTTTTATGAAAATATATTTATTAGTAAGCACAGAATGCTTTTGTGTTAAACTTTTCATAATAAAACAAATTCCTTTCGAGATACAGGACTATTAATTGAAAGGCGTTTTTCGTTCGTAAATTAAAACGCTTCTATCTTTAAAATTATTAACTTTAGAGAGATAGCGTCCATTATGAAAATTGTTCGTTTCAACTCATACTTTCGATCCTGTCAAAACTTTTTTCAAATAAAACAATTTTACTCAGCACAGAAAGGAGATTAATTTTTATCCATTATTTTACCTATTAGCGCGTTTTTTGCCAAAAGTATTGGTCTCATCGAATAAGCGTGAGGAGAACTTTTATTCCTCTCCTTTTCGTCTACAAAAATGCAAAAGGAAAAGTTTGAAAATATTGAACGGTAATGTAATAATTAATCGATTATGCAAATTTAATTAATCGCTGATATCTCGAGAACGCCATAAATGCCAGAGGGGTATCACGCAGATTCGGAATCAGGAGATCAGTCTGAACAAAAATCATTAACGACATTGCATATCAAACGCGAATCCGACGGAAGTGGGTCTGGCGTCCGGACTAAGCGTGGTTCTGATGTTATGATACTGGCAGTTTACGTCGACAACATGATTTTGGCCTCAAAGAATCTCCAGTGGATTACTGAAATAAAAGAAAAATGGAGGCTTCCATTTGATGTCAAGGACCTGGGAGAAGTTCGTCATTGTCTGGGAATTGAATTTGTCAAGGGCAAGGATAGAATTCAAATTTCTCGGGGAAACTACACTGAGGAAATTTTAAAGCGTTTTGGGATGTAAAACGCGAAGCTAGTCGCAACGCCCCTGGATGCGATTACAAAACTAATGAAGCCTGAATTTTACAGCGAAGAAGATATGAAACAGTATCCTTTTCAAGATCTAATTGGCTCATTGATGTACTTAGCTGTGGGAAGTCGTCCGGATATAGCTTTTGCTGTCAACTCACTGAGTCAGTATAACACTTGTTACACTAAGGAACATTTGGTTGCAGCCAAAAGAATCCTGCGTTACGTAAAAGGAACTCGGAACCACGGAATTACGTTCAGCAAAACAGGAATTGCACTGCAAGCCTTCGTAGATGCAGATTGGGGCGCTTGTACAAACGATCGACGTTCATATGCAGGCTACGTCTTCATTCTTGGCGGAGCGACGATCTGCTGGGAAGCCAGGAAGCAGCGCACAGTTGCTCTCTCGGGCACAGAGGTTGAATACATGGCTCTAACTGAAGCAGTAAAAGAAGCTACTCACCTGCGAAGATTCGTGGAAAACATTGGAGTCCCAATGGATGAATTGATTCCAATTTAGAACGACAATCAAGAAGCCCAGAATTCAGAGGATCTCAAAACGTGGACATTTGACGAAAACGGGAGGGGGGTGGGGGAAAATTTTACACAAATCTAATACCTTCTCTGATGAGAATGTAAAAATCGAATTGTGGCTCAAGTAATTTAAAATAATTTGTAATTAATTTTTTTATTAACAAATATCTTTTTCTTTGTCAGCGTTGAATAATTATAGATGGAAACATTCAATATTGCAGAATTTCAAAATAAAAGAATTAAAATATTTATTTTTTAAATTCGACAATTTTGAATTAAATAAGAAAGAAATCAAATTTTTAATTCATACTCAATTCACACATTCATAATTAGACAATTTCGATACTTTGAATTTTCTTTAATATAGTTTAATTTAAACAGTTGATTACCCTCTCTGATTTAGAGTGCGATTACCTAAATGCGCAACAATGTTGCTCGAGATTGAACGTGGTAAGAATTTGAACTTACCATATTCATTTTTAATGTATCTATGTTTGATCTTTTTTATTTTTAAGAACTGATGCAAATAATAATTGTTTGCAGTGGGTTATGCCAAAACTAGTAGCGCATTCACTCTTACTTATAATACTGCTAATTCTTGGACAGTGGGCTATGAGTGCACTAAATTTTCCAATGACAGTCTGGCTGTTTTACGAATACTTTAAAATACCCAGTGGAAATATGGGTGTATATGACCCCACAGAAATTCATAATCGTGGGCTACTAAAAAAGCACACTCGTGACTGTCTCATTTTTCTGGGATATTATCTAATATTTTTCTTTATCTATTTATATTGGTAAGTAAAACTGCATAAAAGTGTTATTACTGTTAATATTATCATTACATGTATTTAATATTTATACTGATGTCAATTTACTCTGTTTTATTTGTGTTACAGTTTAATTGTTGCATTGTTGAAAGGAGATCCTATAAATAGAAAATACGACGATATAATTGAATTCTAGGATCTCACATGTTCTTCACTCATTCTTGAGGCTTTTCTGTTGTGCGCAAAAATTGTATATGTATTTCATTATTTATCATCATCACTATCCTTTATTAAAAGAGAGAACTGGACTATGCAGTTATGACACCGCTAGTTTATTATGGAGATTTCTTTGCATGAAACGGACAATAACTCTTTTATTTTTTGGCTATTTTGAGGGAATTATGTTTACTCTTTTTTCAAGAAATCAGTATTTTATTTTTATTTTACTATAGTATGAAATTTTCGCAAGGATAAGTTACGATTTCATATTTAATTTAGGTTTATAGGTTTTACATCAACGAACAAAATGGTTGAGACGAACAAAATCGCCAAGAAACCAGCCAATAAAACAAAGGGACATGCGAAGACGACGAAGAATCACAATTCTAAGAATATTTTAACACAAAACAATCCATGAAAATTTAAAACTCTCAGTTGATGTTCATTTGTTCTTTTGTGGTGCATGATTTTATGAATATGTGTTAACACTCGTTGCAGTTTCTTAATAACTATATGCATTAACTCGAAATAAGAAAATAATATCTCATTATCTTTTCCCTACAACGCAAAAACATAGGTAAGCGACATTTTTTCGAAAAAAGAGTTTTTGTTATCAGTGCGTCTGATCATCATAATTAAAATTGTAATTCCTAATTGTTATAATAAAAAATAAATGTTGAAATTGCGAATATTGAACAAATTGACCGAATACAATGAAAAATTATATTGAAAGTACTTTGTGCTGCTTGAAATTTGTAGGAGAAGCCGAATACGTCACGAAATACAAGGAAATAATATACGCAAAGCAATTTGCGGATATT
Source organism: Andricus coriarius (assembly GCA_932066315.1). NCBI lineage: Eukaryota > Metazoa > Arthropoda > Insecta > Hymenoptera > Cynipidae > Andricus > Andricus coriarius. The sequence continues at coordinate 7,531 of CAKNWT010040436.1, read as the reverse complement.
TTCCCAGTGGGCACAAAATTTGGCGACATCGTTACGATATCTTTACGGCAACTTTACGACATCCTATGTCCATATTTTTAAGATGTCTTTACGATATCGTAAAGACGTCGTACGATCTGACGATGTCTTTACGATATCGTAAAGACGCCCTAACGACATGGACATATGATGTCGTAACGATGCCGTAAAGACGTCGCCAAATTTTTTGCCCACTGGGTTGTCAGAAAAAAGTGGCCGAGCACGCCTCTTGTTACAAAATCAAAACTCCGCCAAGATGTCCAAGCGAAGAAATCCACAAACGACTGCATCATCGCTGGTCACCGGTCCCCCTCCCACCATCACTTATCATGCCTTGCATGTCGTTTGCGGATTTCTTTTGGTGTGGCGAGGGCCGACGCGACGCTCGATAACTCTAAAGGGCAAGCGACTTTGTATTTTCGTATTTGTCTTTTTATTATTTTTATTTGTTTGCGTATTCCTTATATTGATCTACTTTCAATACATGTGAAATAAAAACGGGAGGAATTAATTTGAGGGATTGTAAATAATATGTAAATTTGTTAAATTCCTGTTCTTTGGATTTCTAACTGATAACTTTTTTTTTACAGCGTCTCAAATAATCAGTTACTAGTGGGAGAGTGGCCGTCACTGTTCGCAGGAGACAGTGGGTAATTTCAATTATTTAAAAAATCAGTGAAGCCCTTTGTTTTAAACTTCAGGAATGAATAATATTGTACATGTGAACACGCTACGTCCAAAAGCTTGAGCCATTGAAACCTGTTACGAAATAAGAAAATAACAAAAACTGTGTTTGAAATTATGCTGAGAAAATTTACCTTGACTTTACTAAGTATTTGAAATGTAGAATAAATGTTGAAATTTAGAACAAGAATGTTTTAATAACGAAGCACTTATGACTTTTAGAAGCTCTCAAGTTAATTTTTAAATCTATTATAACTTGTTTTAAGAACTTGAAAGTCCCTGAAATCCATATTTTATATAATATAAGTTGAAACTAAAAAATAAGTTTTCATAATTTTTAAGACCAATATAGAGACCTTTTACAGTTAGGATGATGTAAAATATCAATTTTGAATAGTTGAACATTGAGGAGCAAACGACATCTAAGTAAGGTTGTACAGAACTTGCATAAATTCCATATGTTGGCATGGGTAGCGGAGATTTTATTTAACTTAAGGGCATGTGATACTTCAATCGGGTTCAGTTCCCCCGGGTTTTTGTGCACAAAACTTAAAATTTGTAAAAACTGAATTCGGAGATGCTATAAAATAGAATAACGGACGTCCCCGAACTCTTTTTTTAAGGGATAATAGCAAAAAAATATATATTCTGCTAAATAAAATTTTTCTGTATATGCACTATTTGGAGGTTAGGATCGGTTGTCAAGTCTCTGTCATTCCGATAATGTTGGTATATGTTGTACCGAGTGGCATAGAGGGCGCCCTAACGAGCATAAATTCAATTATTTATTAAATATATTTTTTGGATTGCCTAAAAACAAGCTTAGTTCCGGGACATTAGTTACTATGTTTCATTACTTGTCCTAAGTTTTCGACCCAAAATATTGTGTAGTTTGGAAGTAAAGCTGCGGGGAGAATTGTAACACACATAACCTCAAAATACACACATATTAATCAAATTTAGCAAAATGAAATTTTTTTAATTATTCCACAAGAGAAGAGTTCAGGGACGTCCGTTAGCATGTTCGCTATCATTCCCCAAATTTTCAAGGCAAAATCTTTATTATTGTAGGAAAAAAGCCGGAGGAACCTAACAATGCTAAAATCGATCATTGTTTATGTATCACATGCCCTTAAGTTTAAAACTCTAAGAATCTCTCAAATTAGGGGCCCGAGTTGGGCTTTTAAAGTCAACCTTCATAGAAATGAATGAAAATGAGCCTCACTATGTACAGTGAGATACCGTAAATCTACTATGCATAGGTGGTCACATCTAGTGCTTTATGAAACCTATTATACGTAAGAAGTCTAAGATCTCTATGTTAGGTCTATAATTGTGAGAGTTGTTTGAAATGTCCTATTTGGAAGAAAATAGAATGAACACACGCCTGCAAGGACTGGGTTTGTGTAAGCCGAATGTAAGCTCTTCTCAAAAATGTATTGTCTCTCGCTGGACAATAGTCAGGTCATTTTGGATAATTATGTCGGAAATGAATAGGCTTAATCCCAATTGTGGCGCCTCACTAGACGCAGCGCCCTGGGCAACCACTCGGGACGTCCACCCCAAAGGCCGGCACTTTTATTCCTTTCGGTTACTTTTTAGGTTCTGTCGCTCGAACCTTCGACTGCTAGTTTGTAGCCGTAGTGGTGCTCGTGTGGGACACTCATGGCCATTTTTGGAGAATAAGTTCAACGCTCTACATTCTTTAAATTAGTACTACTACTGATTCGGCTGCCCAATCTTTGTCTCTCAGTCTGGTTTTGACTCTCACTGGGACTGGTAGTAAAAAAAGGCATATTAAGACACAACTCTCATTCGTACCGCCCTCGCGATGGATTATAAATTCAAAAGTCATACTCTACTGCAACGTGTTCTCCATTCAAGTGAGAGATCATATCACAGTGGATTATTGTGAAGTGAAGTTATTTTCCCGACTCGCTCATCTTCTGGAGTTGTGAGAAGTGACATATACCTCCAGCTGCGTCGGGATTGATCGTAGTTGTAAATTCCGAAGCCTGCATCAAAGGTGACGTGTGCGGATTGACTCGCGGGCTGGAACTCGTACTATCATTGAATTGGATAAAGTCACATTTTAGTTAAAGTAAATAAGTAGAATCTCGATTAGCCTATTTAAATATTGGTTGATTTTGATTTTTGTAAATTAGCATTTTTATTTAATTTACTTTAAAATGACAATACTTTATTCCGTCGCTACTCCACGCAGTCGCAGTCGCCCCCAATCACATTTTTGGGGACTCGTAATTTTGCTCCTTCAAGTGGGACATTTGGTTTCTTTACTCCCTAAGTGGGATATACTGATTCACAATGAAAGGTTATATTTATTTTTTAACTTTTTTGATTTTTATAAACACTCAAGATCTTTCCCTTGGGCCATCGTATTTGATAAGAGTTATACAGTAGAACTCGTCGGATCGGGACGGACCGGGGCTCCACTTTCGATCAGGCAGGTCGCAGAAACAAATCTTAGCTACACCTCCTGGCAGTCACGTATCTTTAATGTTCAGGGCTTTAATCTTTGACCGGCCGTTACAGGCCGTTACATTTTTGTACCTACAGCACTGACGTCCATCCGGTGGCGTCTGCAGTGACTCTGTGCGCATGCGCCTACCTATAATGGCTAGAGGAGAGGTTTAAGAGTGGGGACTACAGCCCTCCGAGGATTTCGATGCGACGAGTCCCGATTCGACAGGTCCTACTGTAATTTAATACCCCGCGCTGGTATTGTGTCGTGATAACAGAACTGACACTTATTGTGACTAACTTACTTACTGTAATTGTTTACTCTACTGAAAACGCCTCGAGATTGACTCGTATGCCCGTATTACTCTAATAATTTCCTACACAGCAAACGTTTTGCCTGGAACGCCAGATGACATGATAGTGCGCCGTGTAGGCCATGAGTGTGACTTTGAGTAGCATGCACTTGGCTTGGTGGGCCAGAAGCCATGTGAGTGCGTCTTGTAGGCCATGAATGTGACTTTGAGTAGCATGAACCTGGCCTGGTGGCCAGGTGCCAAGTTAGGGCGCCCTGCAGGCCATAACTGTGACTTTGACGCATACGCGCATGAAGTAGCAATATACGCATACCACACTGATCGACATTAACTGCTTATACATACATGGTTCCATGACATTTTGAATTTGTGAAACTAACATTTTCCAGCTTCTTTTCTAAAGCCCCTTAAATTTATTTTTCAACAACAGAAGTTTTTCATGTATTAAATAAATATTAAGTTCCAATATTGAAATAAACTTCGTAGACTTCTCTCCAAAATGTCGCAACCTCCCCTGGTTTGGGCGGGTGATACACGGTAACTGGAGGGTCTCCGAAGAATCAAGATCGGTCAGAGAAAAACGGCGGATATTCTCTGAGTCATCTCTACCTCTGCTCTAGACTTATTCGATATTCTCCAATTGTTCTTAAAATTCCATAAAAAAGAATAGTAATGTAAATGTTTCCCTTCAGATAATATATTTTTCTATGTCTATTTCTCAATAAAGTAAATAATTAAAAACTTGCATGTAACTATTTGGATTCTTAAATTATATGCTGAATGGTTTATTTGAACAATACTTCTGGAATTAATTAAGAGCACACGATACACGAAATACTTGACAATTAAATTGCACTCAAATTTGAAATTGGCGCCTGTCGCAGGCGATGCGACACTACTTCAAGCGAGTAATGCGGAAGTCAGAGGTTAGACGAGTTTGCTGCCACCTGTCCTAACCTCTAATTAATATAACTTGAAAAATCGATTTTAAAGTATTACGTATTTTTAAATTTTAATTGTAAAACTGTAAAAACGTGGTAAATCTGAATAATATTTGAACGCTAGAGATTCTTACGCTATGTGGAAATTACATATGCATTTATGATTTACAGGACCATCCATACGAGTGCATAAACTTGTATTTTGGAGTCGGTTACGAACTTATTCTTACACTATATATTTATTTAGGCTAAATCAGATTGTTGTATGGCATTATTAGAAAATTCTTAATAATAATTCTTAATAATTAACCGATTGTGAGACTGTAATTGCAATTTTAAAACTATATTTATTGAACTTCATTACGCTATGTGCTCGATAAAACGTTAGTTGTCACGTCCCGAGTATAACTCGCCGGTATCCTGCAAGGTGAAAATTGGGATATCCCCAGGATATCCGGGATGTCTATTGGACATTTCTGGGATATTCAAATGTACAAAGTAGGATGTTACAATTTTTAATCTCCTACGTCGGACATTTGAATATCCTAGAAAAATCTCATACACATCCCGGATATCCTAGGGATATCCCATTTTCCGCCTTGCATGATGTCCAACGGTTAATACCTGGGTTATCCCTGTGACAACCTGAGAGATAAATGGGTTTGAATGGGATATCCTGTTATATCCTAGTGCTGTGAGGGAGAGACCAGTATTGCTGATTATGAATGGTTGGTAATACTTGCTTAATTATTTGCTGTGGGTAAGTTGTCACTAGTAATTCTATGGGGATTATGTCAGTATAGGGTTTGGATAAATGAGGTGTAGTTCAGATTATGGTATAATTTTTATTACAGACAGAATAGATAATCAGTTAATTAATATATTAAATGCTTACATTCACCTTTTTATTCGAGGAAGGGCAAGAGCGATTGGCTTGTAGATTAGATTCCGGATACGTTGTAGAACAGCGACGGAATTCTGCCGGAAGTTTGTTCTATGCATTTGAATTATACGAGTTAATCCAAATCAAATTTGATGGTGATTTCTATCACGAACGGACTTTGTTCATAACTCAATACTTCGTTAATTATTTCACGGTGATTTAAAAGTAACGAGACTTATTCAGGGCCCCTTATCAGAATAGGTAAACGGTTCAGAATTTGGAGGCCGCACGGTTGAATATTTTTGTTTGTTTTTTGCACACGTCATCTACATAGCAGGGTGCACAGTTTTCCCCTTTTTTTCTTACTTTCCCCTTTTTTCTTGAAATTCCCCTTTTTCTCCTATTCTCAAAAACTTCCCCTTTTCTCTTTAAATATACGATATTTGAAAATACAATATTTGAATTACGCGGAAAATTCTCTGAAATTAATAAGTGTATCCATTATTGATTCATAATTAAAGCAATTATAGTACTTAAATCAATTATTTATGAATTTTTCTATGGGTTCAAAAATTATGACGAATTTGTTATTTTTACGTTTTGCACTATATTGTTATTATAATTTATACTATTCTCTCAAATATTATTAGAGATATTTTTGTTTGAGACGATAACTTGGCGAAATGTTTAAAGTTTTTATTTGGTTTTGCCGAAGGCGGAATCCTCAAACCTCTCCGACTCCAATATGCTTAATTTAAAAAAAAAGACGAACCTAGTTTTCACAAAGTGAAAATTCACGGAATTATTCCAAAGTTGTTGTAAATTAAATTAATTTCGTTCCTATAACAAAGAAAGACAAAACATTAGCAGCTTAGTTCGAAGAATTAGAATTTGTGTGCATGCCTCCTTTTTCGTGAGAAAATTACCCTATTTCCACTTTTTTGAGCTCCTGTTGCGCTGTGATCCCTGACATAGTTATATTTCGGAGCTCACAGAGCCGGTTTAAAAAAAAATGTTTTATATTGTGTTTAATAATAGAAAACTAAAGTACAATAGCAGTGACGCTTATTATTAGCTGTCTCTGCTTTTTCGCCGCGTGCTAGTGGACCTTTGGCAAACAAGAGGAGGCATATAATCCGCTGCGAGACGAATTATTGTGAACGAATGATCCCTCCATTGTCATGAAATTAAGGTCGGTTGCGAAAACTGGAAATATGAAAGCATGGATTTATTAAATTTTAATTAACAGATTTAATTTATATAATTAGAAGAAAATAAAAAAATAATTATGAAAATCATTTAATATTTGCAGTAATAATAGAAATAAATTATAATAAATAACTTCTTTGCATATGTACTGCTCACTTTTTAGTAAATGGACGTAACAAATTCAGAAAACATGAAAAATGTATCATTTTTAGCAGTTCAGTTGACCTGGAGCCTACAATATTTAATCGATTTGTCTAAAAATTTCGGAATTAATTGTGATATATGGAAATTCCATACATGGAAAATAGACTGGAAGGATGACAAATCTTTCCCTAATCTGATTATTTGAAGGGTGGATTTCCGAAAGGATAAGAACATTTTTTAAATGTTGTAGGAGAAACAAAAATGTGTTCTAAAATGAACTTTTCAATTAAGGCGAAAATGAATAAATACGTACTTTAAAGATGTATCAGCACTGAATTGAAACGTGAGATTCCGGATTGGCAAATGTTATTAGGTTCTGAGAATATTGAGAAAGAATTTATTTTCCTTCAAGCGTGTAAGCTTTCTCAAATTTGGACGGTGATTAAGGATCCAATTTTTGTTTTACAAAAAAAGAGCAAAAAATTACTTCCCAAATACTGCAGTGCTAAATTAAGAACTGAAAAATTTCATTGACAGAAGTTATTTTATGGCTTCAATCAATTCAATATTGCCATTGAATAAGTTTTCATGACAAATTTGATAAAACTTACACGCTTCAAGGAAAATAAATTCTGCCTACATATTCTTAGAACCTAATAACATTTTGCAATCCGGAATCTCACTTTTCAATTCAGTACTGATGTACTATGTTAAGAGTACGTAGTTATTTATTTTGGCCCTAATAAAACATTTTATTTTAGAGAACGTTTTTGTTTCTCCTACAAAATTTTCAAAATGCTGTTTGCATCTTTTCGGAAATCCACCCTTCAAATATTCAGATTAGGAAAGAAGTTGTT
>CAKNWT010040315.1:0-10308 GCA_932066315.1 Andricus coriarius | reverse complement strand
GTGGGGGTGGGGTAAATTTTAACAAATCTTTTTTCCCCCTCGAAAATAAAAAGTTTTTATTCCAGACATTTTTTCCGTAGGATGCGTATTTTTTGAGATATTTCGTTGTCTCAAGTTAAAAAAAACACCCTGTATATTTACTTCTAATCTTTAGAGAAATTATTTTACAATCCACCTACCAACTTAACTTTTCAATATTTGCAAAACTTGAAAATTGTGGCTTGAATAGGTTCCTACATTTTTCCAATATCGACTGAGAATCACCCACGGATTAAAGTAATATATATTCATATGTAATCGGTATTTAAATATTATCAGTAGATTTTCATTGACCGCATTTAGAGCATAACCTAATTCTCTTTCTAGTTGAGAATGGGGCACAGATACAAAATGATATCAGCTCTACACTATCCTGGTAAATGCTGGAACTGAACATCTGTTTCAATATCATTACAAGGTTTGAGTAGGTTACAATCTTATCAGATTTTTTTGGAGGGATACACTAACCTAAATAATCGCTATGCCTTGAACTGTGACGTATTCAGTAAAAGGAAGAAAATAATTATCATCTTATAAAAAGTGCGAAAATTTTTTTCAAAGATTTTAAATAACTTATAAGCTGACAATGTATAACCTTCCACTTAATAAACTACTTAGCTACTTAAAACTCAGTATTCTCCAGTTCTCCAAAACCAGGATTATCATCATTTACAAAATTTTCAGAGTTTCCCTGCATGTTTCAGAAACTTAGATAAGTCTACTTTATGCTCTCTGAAGTACGGTTACCAGGATTACAACTGTGAAACTTGAAAATTTTTATTTTTTGCAGTCTCCTTTAAAATTCATTGCTTTCCACAAAAGTGAAGCAATTTGAAGCTTCGCCGAGTCTAATTTTTAGCATATTCAACGCAATTTCAGTTTCCATATGTATTAAGCAAGAGTATACTCTATACCAAGCAGAGTTACCCACTCAAAAATCTGAATTCCTCTCAGTATTTACTTTTCATCTTAAATTTTGTGCATCACGTTACTACAAATAGATAAAAATCCAAAACACCATAATCGAATAACCGAGGCTCTAGCTGCAAGTTATTATTACATGTACCCTTCGTATTTTCTGTCTGGAATCGATTTTCGATTGGGTCACGACTACCATCACCGCGTTTACACAGTACAGTAATTGAGAATTCCGGAGTAGAATTTAAGAGACCTCTGTTTTGAACAACTTCAGATTCTTCCAGTCTGCTGCGTTTGGTATGTACATTGAACTACCAGGCGAAATCGAAACAATGGATTCCCCATTTCGATGCACCACCAGTCTCGCGGCGGTGTGCTTCCGAATTTCCATGTGTGTAAAATGCGTCGGTTTCGCGTATGCGTCGACCTCTTCATAAAGTCATAACTCAAACGAACCCCCGGCGCATCTCTCGGCATAACATTTAAAACGATTTCCGCTGGCAGCGCTGCCAAGACCGTAGCAGCGTTGTTTCGGGGATAGATTAACGAAACATAACGCCAGTAGTCGCTATGGACTTCCAAGGGGTAGCCGGATAATGGAAAGGGGCGTGTTGGCACTGCTTTGGCAGTTAAGCAGCGCTCAGGTCCGAAACTAGTAGACTCAGGACCCCTGCTTTATCACCACCAAACCGCCGAGTGAGTTTCAGAGTTTTGGCAGAACACGCCTTTCGAGTTGCTTTACTACACCGATAAACGGGACGATTGAAACTCATAGGAGCAGTGTGTGATTCACTAGCTTACCTCCAGAAAAAAAATCATATCAATGCTACAACCTCATTTGTGTTCGAGGGCGAAATGCTAATACTCAAAATGCAACTTAAAAGCCAACTAACCCTAAACCGGCACACTTCCTGCATGGAGCATAATAATGGCCAGATAGATCCATCACCAGGATTGCACGGTTACGCGTAACTTGAACTTTTATACGTATAATACGTATTATACGTAAAAAATGTAAAAAAACGTAAAAAATGTAAAAACGTAAAAAATGGCGGACTTGAAAGTTGGGTGGCGGTCGCGGGTGAGGGAAAAGAGCATAATATAACCTCACTTATTCCGGAATGCATGAATTGCGATATTGAATGAATTATTTTTTATAAAATTTAAAAAATGAGTAAATGAAAAGGTTGCATCCGGGGCGAAAAGCAAATTTTTTCCATTTTCCCTCTATAAAATAAAATGTAGCTCTTCCCAAAAGGAATTTCTGAGTCCGCCACCGTATATTACGTACGCTACCCTGCCCATCACCGACTTTGAGTGCTTACTGCAACCAGAATCGGTAGAGAAATTTAAAAAGTCCCGTTTTTATATACAACATTAGATGACTTTCAATTTTCATAATTTTTGCACCAAAATTGAACTGCTTATTTTTTAAATGATGCACCTTCACAAAAAAATGAACGTTGTAGTGTGTCTTTTAAAAAAGGTAATAATTTGAGCCCAAAGGTGTTTTTCTCGAAAAAATTGAAATTACATTTTTCATTATTTTTTTTATTCTATGCACCTTGTTTTGGTGTTTCAATGAGAGGTATTACAAACAAAAATTCCCTGGGTCATCGAGACCCGTAGTGCTGGTTAAGGGTTATATATTTATTAAGCTTTTCTACATCAACTTATTCTACAGGCTCGTCTTCCTCTTATTTCCATGTTCATTGTGTTTAATTTACGCTCGCGACTATTCTGCTGTTTATTATTTTTCTCCCTCTTGAACCTTGCCTTTCGTTTTTCAATTATCTCCTCCCCTGATTATTTAAATTATCCTTCTATCCTTCTACATTTTTCTAAGTTTTAGTATCTCCCTTCTGTCCTTATATTCATCACATCTTCTTTTTTGTTTTGCTTTTTCTTAACCATTTCACAATCCTTATGAAAATACTTTTTCTCTCTACATAATTCTAATGATTCGCCTTTCTTTCATCACTGAATAACTTTTCCTCCTTCACTGTCCTCTCTTTCTAATATTCTCTTCTCATCATTCACATTCGAACTCCTTATATCCTAATCCTTCAATTCTTCCTCTTCCTCTACCTTATTCCGTCTTCTTTCGCATTCTGGCACTCTTTATGCATCCAACTTCTATCCTAATTTTTCAAAGTATTCTTTTCAGATTTTTTCTTCTGTCGTTAAACTTTACCCCTTTTCTCTACTACCTCAATTCACTACTTCCACTGTATACCTCTCCTCCTAGCGTAAATTCTTCACATCTGCAAATTCTTTCTGCTTTTTGCAAAGGATTGCAGCTCTAATAAATTTGTCTTAATTTGTGCAGGGTTCATATATTAGTATTGGATTTTCTGGTACCCTATTGTCGAAGAATAATAAGCCAGCCCTGGCATTTGTAGCAGCATGGGACGCTTGATGATACATCGTGGCTCGGTACTAACGCATCCTATTCGCCCCATTCTACCTCCTGCCACCGACTTTCTCCTAACTACCCTTTCGGCGTTAAGAGATTAACTTGTCATACCGCGCCATTTTAATATTCGGAGTCGTGTCGAGATAACTGATGGGCACAGACGATGCTACACAACGAACAGCGGCCTTGGAAATAAGTACATCCCCATTAAGAGCACTCTTTAACAAGAAAGATTGTCCCAGTTGTCAGAAGAAGTTTCTCCCAAGTGAACATCAAGAATGAGAGAAACTTTGACCCAACCTTCTAATAAAAAGGAGTTTCCAAATCTCAAAACATATCCCAATTAATTCTATTGATGTTTATGTAGTTGACCAGATGTGGATATTATTAATCTCCATGTTAAGTTTTAGTTAAGCTCGATGTTAAGCTCAGTCTAAAGGCAGTCATATGTTGGCACACCAGGTTATTTATTTACCATTTTTAATCATAAAAACAAATGACTATTTTATGCATATATGAGTTGTGGCGACGGTGTTTATACATTGATGCAGTGAGTTCGGACTCTTTTTAGGTGGTGGATTGGCGTCTTATTTTTATTGTACTGATGAGGACCTTCATCGAAGGGCGAAAGCTCTAACTAACTATTAACAATAAAGGACCAGTAACTAAAAAACTTAACATCGAGATTATATATTAATTAAATTCAGTTTTGGGTTGAGATGAAATGATTTCCTGAAAGTAATTTTAAAAATATTTTATAAGTATGGTTTATATAGAGAAACAAAAATTTGAAGCTTTCGAAATCAATCAAACATAAATTTAAAACATTTTATCATTGAGATATTCCCAACTGCATGCATGAAACTTCAAAGACTTTCAATTTTCGATGAGTTTATTCTCGAAACTTTTAACTTTGGAAGTAGCAAAGTCTAACCACTTTTAAATTAACAGCTTTCACATTCAAATTGAAAAAGGTGTTTATCTGAAAGTTTTTAATTTACATATATCGAAATTCAAACTGACTTTCGCAAGCTTTAAGGGTTCAATGTTTCAATTTAAAAGGCACTTCAATCTTAAAGTACTATTGCTTTTCGAATAAAAATTATTTTTATATTTTCTGCTTCAAATTGTTAAATTCTATCGTATAATGACTTCATCTTGCACTTAAAAATGGAATATATCTAATATGTATGTACACGGAGAAACAATTGATTGTAAAATTTGGTATTATAATATTTATTTTTACAGCGATACGAAGAAATACTTTTTCCATATCAATTATAAATATACTCCAAACTTAATAATTGCCATTTGGAATTAGAATAGCTAATATTTTCGATAGCAAATTGAAGTTAGGAAAAAGTGATATTCACAAATCAAATAATAAAATTGTAGTTACAATAACTAGCAGTTTAAATAACATAAGTTGCGATTCCTAAATCTGATTTGTTTTACCAGATATAAGTATCTGTTCTGCGGCCCCGGAGATCCAGGTTCGATTCCCACCAGCGCTGCTTTCTTCTAACATGATTTTTTGTGTTTCAGCCTTAAAATATAATACTAGTATTTAATTATATGTTTAATCTCTACCATTTATAGGAAGATTTATACAAAGAATGTATTTTCTATTGTGGTTTGTAAACTTTACAGTATTTTCTAGGGCTAATAGAAACTTTGTTTTGGTATGGGTACAATTATTTAATAATTTATTATTATATTCCAATATATTTAATAAAATCGCAGTTTAATATTCACAATAATTGTTCTTGAAATGAAGGCGCTATATCCTGGCTTGATACTGTCTTATTGTAAAAAGAAATGTAATATAAAAAATTTTACAACAAAAGTTTCTACGTGTACCTTCTTAATTTAGAAAAATGGAGAAACTTTGTATAGATTAGAGATGTTTGTAACATATTTTTTTTAATTATAGTCAAATAATGAGTTCATTTCAATTTTCCACGTCTATTAGAACACTAAACGATTTGGTAACATTTCACTGAACACATCAAACAGTAGTTGTGGCAACATTCCACAACTAAAACTTTAATCAGCAAAAAGTTGCCTGACTCATGTGAGTCGCGATAACAATGAGAAACTTACCCCTGGTAAAGTCCGCTTCTCATGAAGAGCGTTCTGGGCGCTGATTGCACTGTCACGGCTGTAGTAGGTCAAAAACGCGCACCCTGAAACATACGAGTATAGGACTTCGTTAACGACTGCATTGTTGCTTAATTACATATTATTCATTAGTTCTCAAATTGCAACATCTAATTAGTCAAACTTTCACAATCAGAATCAGCAAAAATGAGTTTCACCCTCCCATTTCTCGTTTCCGTGATATTTCGCTGTATAAGCAGGTACCTGTTTATACAGGACTTTATCATATTTCATTTCGTTCATCACATTTCAGAATTCCATGATTGAAAGAATTTAAGAAGTACAAGTTATATAGTTATAGAGATTTATATAAATTAATGTTTTTAAATTATTGAACTCATTAAATTATATACTTAGAGTGTAGAAGGTAATTAGTTGTGTAAGTTTTTCAAACAGAATAACAAATTGTAATTAAAGAAAAAGCATGTAAGCATGTATATTGTGATTAAAGTCAATTCGAATTTTAGGCTTTTACAACTGTAAGAGCTTACAAGTCTATAATTAAGATTGATAAACGTTACAAGTCTGTTATTAGTTTTATCACTGACACCATTTCCCTATTAACACCATACCTAACTATCTAGTTCAAAACCTTTCGACTGTGGACACTATCATTGGGAAAATATCTTTACTGTCGCAATAGTAGGTCTCTTGAATAATATAATAATTAAATGAAGTGAAGTGGAGGAGCAAAGTGTAAAGAAGGATGAGGAATGTATGAAGAAAAAAAAGCAACTCAGAAAGTAATCAAAAAATGCAGAAACAGGTAGAGTAGTGTACAAGAATACAGGAAGAAAAGAAAAGGTTTGAAGAGGAGGCCGAAAAAGTTAGCACAGAGAAAAAATTATGGAAAGCAGTAAATAGAGAAAGGAACAAAGAAAAAGTGTTCATCAGGAAATTGAAATTTTAGAATATAACTAATATTTTATGGAATTGTTAGGAGTGAAAATGAAGATAACGAAAGGAGGTAAGAAAACATCGAGAAAAAGAGGATATAGCAAAGGAAGAAATAGCGAGGGCGATAGAATCAACGAAAGGTGAAAAGGCAGCAGGTATAGATGAAATCCTCAATGAAGTTTGGAAATACGGGGAATAGTATACTGTGCTGCAAAAAAGACGACTTTTTTGTCTGAAAATAGCAACACGAGGACAAGTCACGGATAGTGTTCTAAAGAGTTTAAATGCTCGGAGAACTTCTCGCGAGCATGAGCAAATGCTCGAGAATTTCTCAAGCCTATATCTGCTCTGTAGAATTTATGAGAATTTAAGAAGTATTTGAAATATAATGTGCAAGTTACGTTTTAAATAAAATTTTATCATTTTATCGCCCTCGCTGACACGTTTGAGACATTAGAAATTAAAACTATATAGCATAATCATCATAATAGACTGAATATACATGAGTTTGAAAGAGTTAACCTATAAATGCGTCGTTCTCGTAGGGGTGTAAAATTTCATGAAACTTTGGTCCAATGAAAAGTTTCATGAAACTTTCAAGGTCTCGTGAAACATTACAATGTTTCAAAAATAGCGGTGGGAAAATTCAAACCGCATATGAGGAAGATGAAAAAATTTGTTATTCTTACTTTCAACGACTCTTTTAGAAAAGTGTATATGCACATAGTGCCGGCATTTTTAATATTTTCACCAACATTGCAATTTTACTGTAGTAAAACTGAGAAACACTACATTATATTTCAAATCAAGTTCAAACTTGCGGCAAAGTGGCTTACGAGTACCTAACCTGATCTGATTTCCGCGCATGCGCATACAGAAGTTCTCTCCTCTCCCCCTAATATTTCATGAAACGATGAAACTTTGACTGTGAAACATTTGTTCAAGTATTTTATATGGCTTATAAAATATTTCAGATATCGAAATTATATAAATGTTTTACATTTAGTTATTTTATATAGCTTTATAAAGAGACTGACCTAAAAACTTAAGACTTGTATTTGTAATGACTGAAGAAAATAAACTGTTGCATTGCAAAAATTTTTAGTAATAAATGTTTATCGCCTTATCTTTTGCATCACGATATTAACTAAATAAACTTATCTA
The DNA here is from genome assembly GCA_932066315.1 of Andricus coriarius. Taxonomy (NCBI): domain Eukaryota; kingdom Metazoa; phylum Arthropoda; class Insecta; order Hymenoptera; family Cynipidae; genus Andricus; species Andricus coriarius. Next base: position 2,714 of record CAKNWT010040315.1, on the reverse strand, counting down.
TTTATATTGCGAATTGCAAAAAATAAAGAGCAAGCATGAATAAGAAAATGCATTTAAATATTTAAAATGCATTAATGGAACTAACAATTAACAAAATGAAACATTTTATTACTAATATAGTATAATAAAGAACATTACAATACATAATAAACTATCGAACATTTATTAAATGAAAATTCTTTAAATTCTCTTAAATGCTCTATAAATGCTGCCTTTGAGCATAAATTCTTGACATATTCTCATGAGAATTTGCTGAACATAAATTCTCGGACATTTAAGAACACTAGTCACGGATATACATTGACTCTCCTGCAAAGTGCCCATCTGAGTTGCAGATGGCGCCACGTGACGGCTTATTCAATGACACACTTACGACAGGGCATCACTTTTTCCCCATGTGCCACCTACTTTTTTCCACTTGTTACGAAACTTTTCCTCACTAGTGGAAAGAACATGATATTTTTCAACACTCCCGTCCATAAGATTGAGAAATCGCTCATTTTCCACTATTTTCAGACGAAAAAAGTCGTATTTTTTGCGTAACAGGGTATGGAGAGGGGAGGGTTAGCCAGAAATATAGGAAGAAGGTGTAGTGGTACCAATAGTGGAAAAACGAAAAGGAGTTAAAGATTATAGGGGGATGACGTTGATGCCAGCATTATATGAAATATATGTGGCAATAGTGTATCAAAGAGGTTAAAGAAGGATGTAGAGGAAAATAGTAGGATTAAAAGAGAGAAATTGAGTATGACAGCAATGTTTGTGGATTTGGAGGCAGCGTTTGAATAATTGGACAGGGAAGAAATAGATAAGGCTATGGAGAGAAAAGGGATAATAGAAGGTTTGAGGAAAAAAATATCAGAGGTATTCAGAGAGGCGAAAAGTAAGGCTGGGGTGGGGGGACAAATATGATATAGCTTTTAGTTGGCTAGAAGTGTGAGGCCAGGTGTTTCTCTGAGCCCGCTCCTGTTTTATAAATTAATTTCAAATTTGAAAGAGGAGATAAAGAGAAAAAGATGGGCAGGAGTAAGAATAGGAGAAGATAAAATATATAAACTGGCATTTGCGGATAATATAGTGATGTTGACTGACACCTAGATGGAAAGGTGTAAAGATGGAGTAAGTAAAGGAATTTAAATATTCATGTTTTATCATGCAAGGGAATGAAGAACGTGGCACGCATGTTAGGGTAATGATTAAGAGAAGAGACTCAAAGTGATAAATTAAGAACAGGGGATGAGCATAGGCTGTGGAAATTTAAAGAGAAACTAAGAGAGGCAAAGGGAGAGTAGTCAACGATAAAGTGTTGCAGAGAGGTGGAAGAAAGAGGAAAGAGGGTTGTAGAAGCGACGCGACGAGACGAAGAAAGATTTTAGCGATCAAAGTATAGTAGAAGGAAGAAATGTAGACTATGAGAAATTTCAAAACAGAGGTAGAGAAAATCAGGTAATAGTTCGAAAAGGATAGGGGAATCAAGATACAATAAATTGTATAATGTGATAAAAAAAGAATAATTACCAAATATCTGGAAAGAGGTTGAAGGGGGGGGGGGGGGGAGATTGACGAGAATAGCTGGATAGAGGCTAGGAAATAAGATCAAAAAGTCAATGTATTGGTAGAAGGATAAGAAAAGAAAATTCAGAGTATGTGAAATGGCAGAGGAAATATGGGGGGCATGTATTATGCACCCATTATCAAAAAATAACTTTGTTAATAAAGAATCTGAACTTTTAAAGTAAATCCATACAGAAAAGTAATTGAGAAATGTAAAGTAGAGCACGAAACTACTTTAGGTTTTATTTAAAAAATCGATCGACGTTTATGTTCGATATTTACAGCTTTTTAAAATGACTTTTAGCTTGGTATCCTCGTCATACGTTGTTTGCGAAATACTTTCATGCATTTTCCCAACAGCTCGCACAGCTCATTGCACACGGCGAGCGTTCGATAGCAAGCAAGTTGCGAGGAGATAGGGACCCCCTTTGCAAAAATATCAATCTCCAACATTCCATGATACGCGATTGGTTCGCTTCCGGGATCGAGTTTCGTCAATTTATCTGGAGAGAGATCCTGCGAGAAAGCAAAATGTTTACCGGAAAACGTCTATCTATCAACAGCATCGCCGATTCATCTTTGCGAAATGAGTTCTGAGAATCATGGAAAATGAAATTGCAATCTAACTTTTTATCACTTTTCAAAAAACTTGTATTATATTTCAAAGCATCAAATTACCTTTTCGATGCAAACTACATTTGTAAAGCGTAAGATACATAGAATCATCTTTCATATATAATGAATCAGATATACTTAATATTAGCTTCTATTTCATGAATAATTAAGTAAGTTAATTCGGCAAAATTTCACCAAAATAAACTTTAGTGACATACTTGATTTTTAAGGAACATTTCTGCATAAGAAGAAATCGATATGACAGGAGGTTAAAACGATAGTAATTAACCCCTGAATTGGATGAAGCTCTGAACCAGACCATTATCGACTATCGCACTGTCGAGCAATCCTCTTGCACCGCCTTCTATTACGAGAATGATTTATTAAAAGCGATTCTCTCATACTCATATATTTGTCCCTATGACACAAGATATTAAATTACATCAATTTCATTAAAGTTGGTATTAAATACTTTTAATTAGTGTTTTGTATTATTTTTAGATTTAATTGAATCATTTTAGCAATCAGAGATTATACTATAAGGA
>CAKNWT010040038.1:0-10764 GCA_932066315.1 Andricus coriarius | reverse complement strand
CCAAACTTTTTGCACTAATTTTTCATTTTTACGGATTCAGACGTACAACGTAGACAACACGGCAAGCACACAGCAAACCCTTCGTAACGAAATGCGTCTCCATATTAGGTGACCTCTTCGGTCAAGCAGGAGGTAACCGACGTTTCACACAGCTTTGCCCTTCGAGACGCGAGGAGTGCGTGGTAGCGTACTCCTTTCGTCACGACACCTTGTGTTCCTTTTACGATTTAAGAATTTTAGAAAAATATTTGTAATTTTCAGACACCGTTTCTGAATGTTAATAAAAATTTTGTAAATTTACTACAAAAGTTACTGAATTTCGTTTGCACCAACCTAATTTCGTAAGTTTCTGTAACCACAATAACTTAAATGTATTGGAATTTTCTAAACATTTCTAACAGCGTATTTATAATGCAAGTATTGAAATCTGTTAAACAATTTTCTTTCTAAAAAAGTATCAGAATTGCAGCATATTTGTCATGTGCTGGCATTTCTCATCAGTTTAGAAAAAACTTGAAACTTTTCAATGGAACTTAAAAAATAAAATTTAAAATAAAACGATGTTTCTATGGTACATAAAATGGCAAGGGAATAAGACTCGAGCTCCAGAAAATATCTAACATTATGTATGTGATAAGAAAAAAATGCAGTTTTACTTCTCAAGATATCGCAGAACATAGAGAAAGATTAGCTATTATCTCTTTTATAGGATACGACTTATCATGTTCATTCGATACATAGTATTTTAACTTTGGAATGCATAATTTGAATTTTCTGTTAAATAACATAATAAACTGAAATTGGTGTATTTTCTAAAAGTATTTGTGCGTAATTATCAATAGAAAAATATTTCAAACTAATTTGACTCATTTTATCACCTGCACATAAATTCGATATTAACAAAGCAGTAAACTTATCAATAGTAAATTCTTTATTACAGAAAAACGTTTAGTAATAGTTTTATATACGCTTTTTTATCTTATTTATTATTATCCAAGACTATTACACAAATTCTCTCAATCTTTAAGCGACCATTTTTCACAGTGTAAGTAGAAGCAAGGGTAAATAATTTTAAAAAAAAATCATAAGACGAAAAAGGCAATTTAGGTGTATTAACAGACTACCATATCCAGCTTTAATGCAGCTTACTTTTTAGCATTTTCATTATCATAAACTTCAACCGTATAGACTGTTAATATGAATATGAGATCGCCTAAGTACCTTGTGCATCAGAATAAACAAATTCAGTTGAATAAGAATGCATATTACTCTCATTATATGAAATACTTTGTTTTCAAATCCGAAACCTTTAATCTGCCGAACTGATAAGGAAACCTTACGTAAGTGATATTATCTTTTAGGTCGAATTTGCAATTGCTAGCTAGGAATAAGATAATAAACCGTAATCCAAAAGTCACTCACGTAAGTTTTTCCATAGTGCGTCAGTAATCCAAGAAACATCTTTGAATGAAACATTAAATTGAAAACGTATTTTGTATAAATTAAAAATTTTCCAATACTGTCATAATAGGATCGATCTTTGATCGTAAGTATCAAATTTCTTGCTGAAACAGATTTAATCTAATCATAACCTATATATGCTGTCTTACGCGATGAGTTGTGATATTACGCTTTTATAATCAAAATCTCTCTAGTAGGTCTTACGCATTTGTAAAAATAAGTCAGCAATTATGAGGTTTATATTGTCATTCTTTTTACTGACAACGTTTATTACAGCTATTCATAGGTAAGTTTGTAAAAAAATATTATTAGCAGAATTGAAATGCATGGAATTTTCTCAAAGTCAAAAATTAAAAAAAATTTCGTATCATTCATGACATTAGCTATCACTTAAGGTGGAGTTCCGTAAAGGCGACAGAAACGGGCGACTTGATTTGCGCGAAACAAGTCGCTCAGTGATTCATGATGGGTTTTCTATGGGATAGGCTGATAGGCAAGCAAGCAGGTCAATTTTCAATGCGTTGTCTGTAGGACAAGAATTTTTAACCAAACTGTTGCCTGCTTTTACCAAAAAAGAAAAAATTTGTAACAAAAAAGATTAATTTTCAACAAGAACAACAACAAATTTCTACAAAACAATTGAATATTTGACAAAAAAGTTAATTTGCAATCAAATAGTTGAATTTTCAACTCAAATACTTGAATCCTCAACTAAAACGGATTAATTTTTAACCAAAAGGTTCATCTTTGCACAAAACATTGAGTTTCATCCAAAAAACAAATTTTCAACAAAATACATAAATTTTCAATATAACACCTTATTGTTCAACCAAATAGTTCATTGTGTTTATAATTTTTTCGTTCCTGAAAAATTTTACCTGAATAGTTGAATTTTTAAGCTGAAACAGCTCAATTTTTGGCATGTTTGTTGAATTTTCAAGCCAACCAGATAAATAAATTGATAAATACATAGGAAATTTCATAATTTGCAGATTAAATACATTTTTTTCAAAGCCTGCGGTAAATGAATAAGAATTTTTATAAATTATGGATTAAATACAAAATTTTCAAATAAACATAGAATTTCATTTTTATATCGTGAAAAATTGTAAGTTTTTAAAGTTACGCTGGACATACGTTAGCCATACGTTGGATATTTCGTAATTTAGGGAAAGGTTTGTGAAGCCGTCGAGAAATAAGTCTCTCAAATGTATATCCTTGTAACATTTTATTTTTGCATCATAGATGGACACTTTTTGTCGTAGAAGATTGATATTTGGCATGAATATTTAGCAAGCTTAGAGTTTCCAATGAAAATGTTTCGTGTGGGAGAAAAATTGAAGAATAGGGTAGTGGCTAGAGGAGATGAGAAAGAAATGGGTCATAATGGGAGTGAATGAAGGGGTATGATAAGGAAAGAATAGAGTAGATTGCCAGATAATAGAAGGGGAAGGGGAAAGAGGTGAGCAGAATGGCTGGATTAGAAGGGGATGAGCAGGGTGAAAAAAACAGGAAACAAGAGAAAGAGAGACCGACTTTTTTTACTTCACTCCAAATTAGGTTTGCAAAGAATTCGCTATTCGTCCCAAAATGATGGACATTTTTCTTCATAAATATGGAATGAAACACAATGAATGTACTAATGATCAAAAATAGCGATTTTTATCTTGTTTTATCAGGAATATAACTTCTTTTTCAGAGCACATTGCGAAAAAGACTGGTCGTTTCCGAAAGATTTTCTGATAGGAGCAGCTTCCGCCGCATATCAGGTGGAAGGCGGATGGAACGCAAGTGGTAATGATTAACAAATATTATTTGTCACTTTCAATCACACAAATTTGGTAAAAGATGACGTAACAGTTACTCAACTGTTAACTAATTTTTACACAGACATACTTTATATTGGTCTCTTGATAACTGTTCTGTATTGAGCCACTTACTGCCGAACGACTTGTGTAGTAGGGGGCGGCGCGGCGCTAGATTGTGACGCACCAAATATCGCTCAATTTAAATAATAAAATAAGCAAACGTTATTGCTCTAATAAAATATAGAGCATATAGTTTGATATATAAGGTTCACTCTTTGTACATCCAAGATTCTATCGGAATTAATTATAATCATTAATTTTAGGTTTTCCAAAAAAGTGCACGTGCATTGTGTTACCTGCCATGTTTCCTAATGTGGCGCAGTGCTTATCTGCTTTGTAATAGCAAATGAAAAAGGACTTTCTAATAGCAGAACAAATAATTTTAGTAAAATAAGACCTTAAAAAGTCAAAATGTTAATGAATAGCATGTAACTTTAAAATCTTTTCATAAGATTTTCGTCAAAAATGTTACGTACCTATCCTAGAAACAGTCGAAGAAGGTCTACGAGCATTATTACGAATGTAAAATAGAATTACGCGATCAAAAAAATATTTTGCTAAGAATATTTTGACATTGGCCAAGAATTATTATTATTTAAGTATGCATTTATATAGCTGTACACAAATTTAAGTATCGTACGCCACATTAGGTGCTCAGGAATAGCGTATGAGCAAACACGTTTTTATGCAAAATTTAATTAATTTAACTTAGAATGAAAGCCCTAAAGCATCCACAAGACTATAAAATGTAGAAAAGACAGAAAAACTTGTTGATTATGAATATGATAGAGAAAATTGGCGCAAATTTGATTTTCATGGGGAAATCAAAATGCACATTTTTTGTCATATTAATTTTTAGCCTATCAGTAACAGTTTTCGGGATATTCCAAGTTGAAGATGGAAAATTACAAAATTTCACATTTCTTAAAGTATTACTGTTACCTATCACAGGGCTGCCTTCCAGAACCCCATTAGACGTTGGAAAGGAGAACCTATGGGATCTACACTATTTCATTAACCAGTCACAGGAGTGCCTTCACACTCTTCTCATCCCTGAAACGCTGAAAAGGGGAACCTATTCGACCTATCCTATTTCTGTGACAAAACCCATACGCACCCCTGTTACTGGTCACAAAAATAATGTAAGTCACGTAGGTTCCCCTTTCCCATATTGGTCACATATGTAGGTCACATATGTGATCACATAGATTCCCATTTCCAAATTCTTATCGGGGGCGAAACTGATCACAGAAATAATGTAGGTCAAGTAGGTTCCCTTTTTTAACGTCTCATCAAAGTTCGGGAACGGACCCATGTGACTGGTCACGCAAATAGGTCGAATAGGTTCCCCTTTCCAACGTCACAGGGAGGCCGGGGGGGGGGGGGCGTGAAGGCACTTCTGTGACTGGTCACAGAAATAGTGTAGAGCACATACTTTCCAACGTTTAATGGCATGTAGGAAGGCACCCCTGTGGTAGGTAACAGTAATACTTTAAGAAATATGAAATTTTTGTGATTTTACATCTTAAACTTCGAATATCCCGAAAACTGTTCCTCATAGGCTAAAATTAATACAACATAAAATGTTCATTTTGATGAGATCTACAACTTTTGTCTGAATTTTTTTTTAGAAATTTCCATTGCTTATGGAAATAAATAGAAAATACCATAATTTGATACGTTCTTTACGGGTTTCCCCACGAAAATCAAATTTGCGCCGATTTTCACTATCATATGCGTAATCAGCGCGTCAAAATACATAAGTATAGCAGTTTCAAAAAAATCGAAGATCCGACATTTTCGGAACTTTATCCCACTTTAGTGATTAATACAAAATGTAAAAAAATGACTTGTCAAAATTTTTTAGTTTGAACATGAGATAATTAATTTAAAAGGTATAATTCTTTCTCCAGTCATCTTTCAATACATACATAGATTGAGTTGTGTGTCCAGTGTCCTAACTTCTGTTTGAATGCGCTAATATCTTTATATATGAGTGCACCATATTCAGCACCTCTAAAACACAATATAAAAAGCTGAAAGAAAGTCATCAGGCATTAGAGGAAAAATGTCGTTCACTCAAACGAGAAGAAAAAACTGAGGCTTCCTTCAGCAACAACTCCACTCCTGCAGTATCCCGATTCACAGCCTATCGGACGATAGGTTCATGCCATTTATCGACTGGGGTGGATACAAGGCAATAGGCCTGCACTTGTGCATTTCAACTCTGGCAGATGGAAGCAGGAGGTTCTCTACAAACGCGCAGCTTTCTAAGAGTTGAACCTTTCTGTCACTCCTGAAAGATCACCAGATAAAAGACAATAAAGAAAAGCCCTAAACGGTAATGCCAGCAAGCTAAAAAATGTTAGTATCAATGTGTTTGTCAAAGGTAGCAAGCAGTATTATGCTGGAAGATCGTCAGCTCTCTCCCCTTGAGCTCGATTCCCTACTAAAAGGAAAAGCAAATTAAGAAACATCCGATTGAGACTCAGTCCTGATCAAAAAGCAAATCCAAAACGCGACAAAATCGCCAAAGGAATGGATCGAACGGATATTGGGGCTCTTATTTATTGAGAGCTGCTTCAAAATCGGAGAAGCCTCAGTCAAAGAGCCACAAACATACTAAGCCTAGTAGGGCTTGGCAACATGCAGCAGAGAATGCAGTCGTTAAACAGGAAGTCTTATGTAAGTCTTCTAAAGGCATCAATTTTCGCACTTTTTTCTGGAATGTCCACGGCCTCTCCAATTTTTCTGACATCGTAGAACATGTACTCAGCTTAGACATCATTTCCCTGTATTAGAACATCGTAACTTCGTTGTCTTTAAAATCCCCTAATTGGATCCCTGATCACACCGCTATTGTAAGTAATGCACAGCATTCTGCTAAAGTTGGTCGTCCTAGTGGGGGTTTAGCAATTTTTGTAAACAAATCTGTTTTCAGCCTGAAAATTTTATTAACTTTCTTTACATGTATTTTCGTTAAATGTTGGCGGAAGGCAGTTCTATTGATTATAGATAATGTTTAATTTAAACCATATATGGATGTTGAGCTGTTCGAGCAAATTTTGTAGGCCCTTTCCAAGGTTATATCGGGTTATCCAGATTTAATGTTTTCAGGAGGCGATTTAAATATAAGTATCGGCAATCTGAATAGTCTGAAGGGGTTACATCTCCTTGAAAATTCTGTATCATTGCATAAGCGAAGATCAATGGACCCTGATGTCACCGCAAGGGGGGAGGTTCTTGTTAACATTCTTGAAGGTGATGAAGTTATGATCATGAATGGAAGATCACCTAAAGATTTTGCGGCCAATTATACTCTTATTGGATTTCCGTGTATGAGTTTTAACGATCTTGCTGCGTGTAATATTGGCTCAATAGACCTGATCTCTAATTTCAAAGTTCTGCAATTACATACGAAATTTTACCATCTCCCGATTCGCATTGTATATTTCGTATTTCATACAGATGGAAACAAGGGCAAATAGACTTATTTTTATATAACAATAACTTATTGCCACAATATCAAGTTTTGCTGATGAGTTAGAATTACTTAAAAAACCTAAATAGCGTGTTCCAGAAAAAAATACTGGAATGGCAAAGAATGTAGAGTCATGCGCCGTGAGCTTAGAAAAGCTTTCAATTTTCTTAAAAGTTCGGGTTTCGCCGAATCGTAGGGGGAAAAATATTTGGAAATCAAAAGATCTTTTCTGGGGTTACGTAGGTCCAATAGGAGGCAATACGAATTACTGGATGAGCTGGGTGTAATCCTGTGTGCCATTCTAGGTCCGTCTGATTTTTTTATTGAATATTATGTAAAATGCTGTGCTGATTACAAAAAAGTAGGGTACCTTCCCTCCCCCGAAAATGGGGACGTTTGGAGGTATGCGCGTTTTAATTACTTTCTAATTGATGCAATAGTCCTGTTGTGATTTGGAGTTTTTCGAAAGTAAAAATAAATGGTCGGCTAGAAAACCGATTTACGAAGAGAAATTTCCTCTTTCATTTTTTGATTCCATCAATTGTTAACATAAAAAATTAACAATTATGTGGACAAATGAGGAAAAATAAAATTGTACTTATTTTGTTTAAAATATTAATTCCACTGCAAAAAGCTTCTAGTAAAATTTGGACTACGTTCAGAGGAGCATTTTTTTTTAAGAGAACATTTTTTGATAAAAATGGTCAATATCGAGAAAACATCGATTAACGAAATGAAAAAATCAGAACCAGAATAGAAAGCTGGTTTCCTTTGTAGGGAGCAATTTTATCAAGAAATTTCAAGAGATAAAAGATACTCCATCTTGGGCCTACTTTGACTTTCATGCAAAAAATGTTATTCTAATGTTTTTACTCAACAAGTTAATGCGCATTTTATAATGTACATACTTTGACGTTCTTTACCTTCAGAAATTTTCAATAAAATCTTCTAGAAATTTGTACATGGATAATGTAAAGCCTCATTAAAAAATTGGCGTCAGGTGGTTTTAAATCCAATAATAACTTTCTGTGCTATAAAAAATAATGAAGAAAGTCTCATTTTTAGCTTCTAATAATCAGCGAGACTTGTAATCAAGCTGAACAATTTTCATAACAAATAAATAATAAAATGGCAATGCAACAATGACTGATGTCTGGAAAAAGGTCAATAAATACCATATCACTATATTTAAGTTAGAATTTGAAATTGATCTCTCGGAACCAGAAATATATTTAAGTTATTTTCGTACTGTAGATATTGTTCAGTCAAAATTCTATGACATTTGACAGATGTAGTTTTTCGGACGAATCGATTTTCCAAGCATAGGTCGAAAAATCACAGTTCGTACGGCGAAGGTCAAATAAGAAATATAAGCCAGACTGTATTGTGCCCACCATTAAACATCCTCCTTCGGTAATGGTATGGTCAGTAATCAGTAATAAGGGACCAGGGGCCTTTTACGTTGTCGAAGGTACAACGAATGCCGAAAAGTACGAGGAAGTTTTGGAAACCCAGCCGCTCCCTCAACTGAAAGAATGGTTCAAGAAACGAGAAAAGCCTATTTTTATGCATGATGGTGCGCCATGCCATCGTGCAAAAAGGATTACAACATTTTTAGCTAAAAGAAAGTGGACATTCTTGACTGGGCAGGAAATTCTCCCGACATGAACCCTATCGAGAACGTCTGGGAGTTTTTGAAATCTGACAACGCAGAGGTCAAAATAAAAATTCAAAATTATATCAGCAGTATACGTCGTCGCGTTGAAGCTGTGTTGGCTGCTAAAGGTGGTCATACAAAATACTGATTTTTGCGAAAAAATGGGTTTTCATGTAAAAAAATTTATTTTTATGTAAGTTACTCTACTTTTCAATAAAATACAATGTATTGATATGAATTTTGATGTTTTAGCAAAAAATAGCTCTCTAAATGTCTACTGACGTGTTACAAGTGAGGAAAACTTCATTTTTGAGCATGGATCTAATAATATGGCAAGGGACTGTAACAATAGGGACATCAGAAGAAAGGGGATGTCGATGTCCCTGCCTTTTTCCTTCCACGGTATCCCCTTCCTTCTGAGGTCCCTATTGTTGTGAAATGGATAATTCTTTTCTAATGTTTCTTATACGGTTGCTACTCTCATTAAATCCAGAAATATGCGTAAAGGATTATTTTGCAAAATATTGATCTAATTTCAATTTTTTAAAGTGTATTTCAATCACGTTACAAAGCTGCACGTCTTAAGCCATAAAACAATGTCCTATCATTATTTCTTTCCAAGATGATATGTCTGTGGAAAACGGTCTGTAATTTTCGGCTTTTACATGTACCTGGCTAGAATTTTCTGCGATTTTTTTTAACGAGTTATGAGCGAACAAAGTGAGGGTCGCGTACTTTTGACGCCGACTTTAATTCTGAAAATTTATGAAAAGTGGGAACATCTCTATCAGTCCGTCTCGCCTGTTTCTTATTTCAGGTATAATTGGCTGAAATGTTTAATGACGCATTTGCGAATATTCACTCACCTGAAGCGTTAGCGTGATCGTATTAGCTTGTACCGGATTTGACTTTAATTCGGTTTATAGTAGCAAATCATGGGTGACAAGCGTAGCTTCGTGTTGAAACCTAATGCTAAGTTTGATTTCAAATTATGCATTATATGCCAATCTCAGCCAAACGTTCCTACTTCTTCGATAGGTTTTGGCAGGAATAAAATACGACTCGCGGCAGATCAAAGAAAAGATGGTGTGTTTAAGCATCTTCAGACTTTAGATTCAGAAAATCCAAATGTAGAGTTTTTGTACCATATGACAAATGCGAGTTATAAGTCATATACACACAAATAAGCGATAAATAAAGTTTCAGGAACACGAAGACGAATTGAAAACGACGAATCAGCAGATGAAGCAGCGAATCAAACGCCAAATGACTTTTGGACCCGATTGCACGATGCTCTTTGTCAGATTATCTAAACGTGTAGTCAAATTGCATTTATGTGATATTCGTCGCACAATCAAAGAAAAACAATAACTGCATCAACTCAACGGAATTGGCTTTATCTGAAAGAGAAGTTCATGGTTAGGATAGGCAAAGAATGATCACACGAATCAAGAATATAGATTAAATAAAGGATTGGTTAGAAAGGAACCAGTAAATAAGTCTTATTATTTTCCTGAAATTAATTTATTCGTCACATCGACAAGTAAGCTCTCTCGCTTGGGAAAATTACTTTGCGTCGGGAAATAAAAAAAAATATGCCCGCTGCGCGGGCACATTCTCATTGCGCGCTGCGCGCGCGGCTCACTTCGCTCGCAAGTTTGAGCGCGCCTAGGGCGCGCGACCGTTGGTTCTCGCGCTTCGCGCTCGATAATGTATTCATCTCGCTCTTCGCGCTCGATAATAATGTATTTACCTCGCGCTACGCGCTCGGTCTTTGTATTTACCACACATTTGCGCACAGACCTTTTAAAATTAAACGTCAAAGCTTTAACAACTGTAATTTGATGATTATGAATTCTCTTTTGTTAAAGCTCCTTCGGCTTTAACGAACAGATTCTTATCACGCATCTCGCGCTTCGCACACTATGTTGTCAAAAATCTGGTACTGGCACTGGTTATTCAGATATTGCAAAATAATGTACAATTTTTATTTTTCATGATGACATTAAAATTTTCTCCTTACATTGCACTAATTTGTATTCTCAGCTGCCCTGGGAATGCGCCCAGTTTGAGCGCGCAAATCAAAAACTGTGATTCAAACCCCTCATAAACTACAATCATAAAGTGAAGTTAAACATTTTTCTTTCAATTTGACTTTATAGAGGGTTCTCAAAGCACCTACGGCCTTGACGATTACATTCTCATTGCGATACTCGCGCTTCGTGCTAAACAACTAGGTTATACAGATGATTGCTTTTGAAAAAATATGTTATCGAGCGCGAAGCGCGAGAACCAAC
>CAKNWT010039959.1:0-15405 GCA_932066315.1 Andricus coriarius | reverse complement strand
TCATAGACAATTGTACGTGGCATTTTCTCGAGTTAGATCTTGGAAATGTTTACGTATTTTCTTGGGAGAACAACGCCCGAATGAAATGATTAAAAATTCTGAATACACAGAATTATTTGACTAAAAAAATTAGTTTACTTTTTAAACAATCGATAAAAAATGTTTTCAAAACATCTTGAGGTCACAGGATACTTTACTATACAACAATTTAGATTACGTGGGTTTTTATTTACAATCTTCAAATTTCAAACAAAAATATTATTGCCCAGATGTAAAGAACATGAACACGGACGTCTGGCAACCATTATTTTTTTGAAAAATTATTCACAGAAACCTGCAGAAAGTAATTTGCTCTTACGGCAAAGTTTCACATGCCCTCGAATTCTTTGCAGCAAAATAAATGTTCAAATACGAAACACGCGCGCTCAAGCGCGCGATCGGTCTCGTTATATCAAAATAAAGCGTTTCAAACAAAATATATCCACTGAAAATTTGACATGTCGTTTCAAAACCTGTCAAGTTGTTATAATTAGATTAGTTAATAACCACTAATCTTAAATCAACGTAGATTGAAAAGGTTATAAACATGTGATGAAAACACACACTGTAAAAAATTTCTGAAATTTGCCCTATCCTTCGAATCAGAATATTCCCAAATCTTGTCAGGGAAAATACTTTTCCCGAAAAAATATGGAATTTTCACTAATTTTTGGAAAAAACGTTAGGGAGTTAACAAAACCATATGAAAATGTGAAATTTTTCTGATCAAATTTCTTATAAATTTCGAATAAAATGGAAATTTTTAATTTTATTATCAAAATTATTTCGAGGTTATCATTCCACAGATTTTAAAAATCGCGGCTGTCGGTAGAAATTAAAAATAGAATTTTTAATTTTTTACAAAAACAAAAACTTGCTGCTGGGTTATGGTGTGACTGTATCGTACAGTGGCAGATGATTTTCTACTGAAAGGGCCAAAAAATACCATTTTTAACAAAAAAACATAATAATTTCAAGAAATATAGTTGCTGAAAACAAGTGAAATCAGTCTTCGAGCCTATAAGTAGAGGCCCGGCAAACAGTTTTGCAATGTTCGACACAGTTGTCGACAAAGGTATGGAAATAAATTTTAAGTTTGTGCCCGGGTAAAAATATTTGTGCTTGGTTTCGGCTTGAGTGTCTTCGAAATGTCTCGATATGTCTCGAATATGTCTCTAGGACCGTGATGTCTAGCTCCGTCTCACCAGCTAAACATTGGAGATACCCGGACTTCACTCGCATTTATGACTGTAAACTGTGCCAAGCAAAGATCACGAAGACTTGTCTTGATAAATATACCGAATTGCTTTTAACGAAAATTATATTACCAATTTGTGGCTTTAAAATTTCCCAGGGTCAAAATTACAAGAGTTTTCGTATCTAAATATTACTGTCCATTATACTGCGACCTCCATAAACTGTGGACCCCACCGGCAGGACCTGCCATTTCCAGGAATCAGGTAGCTAGGTTAGGACCAAGCAGTTGACATCTGCTGAGGTTTAAAATTGTACAACCTATAAAACTTGTAATTTGTTAATAACTAATTTTTAAATAAGAAATTCGGAACCTGTCTGTCTCAACAACGGCAGGCATATAAAATTTTCCGGAAAAAGACTAAAACTGTAATTTTCTAGAAGTATCTAGTGAACTGTTGGAGATAGGAAAAAATGGACAACATTTTTAGATTCGTCATCCAAAGAATAATAATTATTGCAGACAAATAAACTTATTATTACATACTAAATAAATACCATGAATATAAATAATATAAACATATATAAAGTTTAAAGCGGATTAGTGATGACCCTCAGAGGGTCTGAGACATCAAAATAAGTATGGTTCCGTCTCACTAGCTAGACATACAGAATGACTTTAAATTGCCTTGGATTGGTCTTTACCCAAGCCAAACCCAAGCACAAATATTTTTACCCGGGTGGGTATATAAGCATGGACGTCACGCTGTGTTTCTGGTGCGTTAGGGAATATTTCTGAATTGTCACGGTTACTAGCTTCCTGAAAATTGTCGGGGAAATCCCCGAAAAATTTCTTACACACATAAATATAACATAAAACTTAATTTTCATCTCAAGAATAAGTTCTTTTTCTATTTGCATCCTCATAAATTCTAAAATAAATTAGTGCCCATCTTCTAAAATTATACCCTGCTCAGTACCCGCGAAAGCGTAACGGTAAACAACCTAGGAGAATCTCTAATCAGCCTGTAATTTTGTAAAAGGACGTTCCATAAAAGGTATCAGTTTGCATGGGTAATTATAAGATTCAAGATTAGCATTTACACCACATTATGAGAGTAATTTTTAATATGCCATGGTTCACCAAAAGTGAAGGTCCTTGGCCTACATTGGTCTCTGTGGGTATGAATTAACTGCAAAATTGATGATTTCGTGTGATCAGATTCGTTCAAGTCCAGAGGCTCATTAAGTATTGTAGTGACGTGTCGATACGTATGTTCATGAAATGTATAATTAGATGATTTTGCTCACCCTTGTGTTCAATTTCAGGTGATATACATGATGAGACCTTGATAAATTGACTGCTTCTTTAACAACAACAATATCTGCGGTCTCTACTTAAACATTCGTTGTGCACAATCACACTTCACTAAACGTGGCCTTCGTCGCCATTTTTGCAAGATTACCAAATGTATCGATATTGTTGATTCGCTTCGTACTAAAATCGTATGCTAATGGCATCAGTAAAGGATTAATAATTAGAGAGGAGTGGTTACTGAAAACAATGCAAACCTTACTTCTAAAGGAGATGCAAACCTGACATATAAAACACTTGTTTTCATATAAATCCAACATCCTTTTAGAGTAAAATTAGTAAATGAACAATGCAAACTATAAATTAATAATGTCAAGAGGTAAACGAACGGGGGCCAAGAATGAATTTGGCATCATCCTCTTTTTTAAATTTAGCTCGGTTCAATAATCGGAACCACAACTTTCGATGTCGCAAAGCCGTAATTAAAATTCTAAAATTACCTTTGCGCTCATACATAAAATAAACGCGTAAACCCTCTATTTTCTCAGCACCAAAATTCTAAATGAACCTCAAACTTTTTTGTTTCAGATTCCAGATTCTCAAGAATGGCTGAAGTGGGGACAAAGAAGTCCATGAATGTCGTAAGTAAAAAGAATAACGAAGTGTGCAGTGTTCGTTCTAACAACAGTTTGATTGATTTGGATAATATAAGCACGAGTAACAACCAACTAATTTCGCTCTGCGACGACGAAGAAGACGATGACGAGCTTATCTTAAGCAACAACACAAAAAACGAGCTAACAGCTGACGACAAAAGTCTCCAAGAGCTAATAGAAAATGAATTGGCTCTCAGAATTTGCTCTGGACAAGATGACGAAGAAGAAGTTGAAGAAGAGGAAGAGGACTTAATCAATGTTCAACCAGAAATAAAAAAAATCGTCATTGAACCTAGACAAGATCCTCTTGATGTGAATGCAGAATTCATAGTGGCAGAGATAGATCACTACTCCCTAATCGAGGAACCCTATGGGTACCAAAATGGACACATCATAGAATCAAGCCCAAAGAATCAGTTCAATTCGAGTGTTTCACATGAAATGCTTGAAGAAAACTCTGAGCAAGAAACAGCTGATTTCCAAAATGAGGAAGTTCTACTTGAATCAGAATCAGATGTGAGTCTTGATCGATCATCAAAAGAAGTTACCGAAAAGGAAGTCTTCCCTGCACATGAAGTCGAAGAAGTACATTTGAATAGTTCTGATGATGTTCTCTTGGATGTTGTCGATCATGTGGAAAATTCCAAAACAACCTTCGTTCAGTATCTCAATGAGCAAGATATCCAGAAAAAATCGAGCTTGGAGGATCTTGAAAATGTCCAGGAAGATAGTTTTTCAGACCTTCCAGAAGCTGACAGAAAATTAGCTGAATTTGGTGATCCCTGGTCGGAATTAACATCAGAGAATTTGGTTCAGAGTCATCACATCAGCAAATTTTCAGATGATTTTGATCACGTTCCGAATCAAAGCCAGTCGATCAATGATAGTCTCTCGAGCAAACAGGAAATGGACAGTTCATCCCAGAGTTTTGATGTTAAGGATAGTGACATCAGTTCAGAGATTTTGGAATCTAGTAGAAATGAGTTGGATTCCAGCAGAAATGATTTAGATTCAAGTAGAAATTTTGATTCCAGTAGGAATAATTTGGATTCCAGTAGAAATCTTGATTTGAAGGAACCCATATCATGCAAAGAGGCATTAGGAGTGGATGAGAAAGACTGTTCTCCGAACAGAGACACTTGTGAAGGATTTTCAGGAAGAAAATCTGGGGAGGTCATTCGAGTTGGAAAAATTATGGATAATGATGAGTGCCTTTCTGATTCTACGAAGACTGATCTCGAGAGTTCGATTAATACTTCTGGGGATGTTGAGAATGAGAAATCCAGGGTTTATGACTCCAAAAAGGTGGTGAATGGTATTTCCCAGTTTGAGGCGATTAGCGTTAATTGTACAAAGTTGAAACCTGCTCAAGATGATTTTGATTCGTGGACCACTGTTGGAGATGCGACTGCTGAAGAAAATGGAGTAGAGAGTAGGATTGTCGAGAACAATGAAGTTAAAATGGATGGAAAGGATTTGGTTGAGAATTGTAGAGAGAAAGAAGATAGAGATTCTGAAGAGAGGGAAGATGTTAAGGAGTATAATGTGGCTCCTCTTGCTACGGTCGATGTTGAAAGCAGCGAGGATTCTAGTTATGAGGATGATGTAAGTTTGCTTTTGCTTTTGTTGTTTTTTGTTGTTTTTGTAAGAAAAATCATATTGGAAAGAAATTCTGCGCTCAAACTAATGAATGCAACAATTTTTCCTGCCGCATTCCACAACTGAATTGACATATAGAAATATTGCCAGTGCGACAAGAATAAATTCTGCAACATGATTTTTCTTTGTACCCGCATTGAGATAGTATATCTGCAGGCTTGTCCAGATCGTGCAGAAAATTCGGAGGTCGAATATCTTAGGCGATAAGAGGTAAGATTGATGATCGTGTGTGACGCTGTACCGTTTTTCGATACTAATCAGCACGATTGTATTTGCCAATATTTTGTTACGCTGAAAATACATAACAAACTGACGCGAAGGATAATGCCCCGCAGCCTTGAATCGCAAAAGTGATTTTGATTTTCGACGTATTTATTATTTTTTTCAATTAAAAAATATTGCAGTGATGATAGCCTTTGTTGTATCTTTTAATTGGGTACATTGTACTGAAATACAAGACTGACATTGGGCAATTCTGAGAAGAAGACGTCTGCATTTATTAGACATTACAATATTAAGGCAATCAGAATGAAATGGCATTGACATGGATGACAATACTTTTAATTTCCCTGTGTAGTCTACCGAGAAAAGTAATTGCGTGACTATGTGAGACTCGTAGAAAACAGAGACTTTCCTTTGGGGAAATTATAAGATTCCTGAATATTTAGAATTTGATCCGATTTCTAGTGGGTGGATCCTATTATTTAACTAGAGAGAAATTCGTGTCAGATAATACGATTGTATAGAAATATATTCTTGAGAATTATATAGGAAATGGTGTTATTACAGATTTGTATCAAAATAATACTGCAGGACATTGAGATATTGATAAATAATAGCAGAGTTTACAGTTATGGAGGAGTAGATAATTAGAGGATTGATTCAAGTAATTGTAGGTATACATAGTTCAATCACCTCATCGTCCACTCATTCTTTTCAGACTTAATTTCAACAGATTTATCCAAAAACTTCTCTTCAGAAATGAATATGTTTAAAATTATTAATAATAATAATAATAATAATAATAATTTTGAAATTCATAACCTTTTTTAGAAATTCAGGAAAATTCAGAATCGATGCCAATCAAGCAAACAAAAAAGGTTTTGTTAATTTTCAAGTAAACTAAAACATTCAATAGTATCTAAAACGGCTTAAATTATCAATTTTTTAAATTAACAATAGATTTTTTGAAAAACAATTTTTTTATCAACAATTATTAAAATTAACAAATGCAAGGCATTCGATGAAAAGTAGGTGATCTAATAATTATGACACACTCTAAATCTCTGATAATCATCTTAAGATCACCAAACAATACCTTATGATTCCATCTCTGAAATCCTAATTGTTTCGACCCTAAAAGCATTGCTAAAAGTGACCTACATTCCCATCCATATCCCTATTAATTACATTTTGCGCTCTCACACATCGTCCTTTCTTTTCTCCAAACTGATCTTCCAAGAAGCGTCGTCTGGTCTTTTGTTCCATTTTGCCTAGAAGGAGAGAAACTTTACTTTCGACTCCTTTCTTACTCCTCTCTTAATACTTCCTCGTCTCTTTTCTCTCGAGTTCACAGGTGTTTCTTCCAAGCCTGAAGCTTAGCCTTGCCCAGCGATACAATTTCCTTTATCATGACCCTTCCGGAAGTAATTAAGGGCCAGCGTGAAGCAATCGAAGAAAATTGGGTCTGGAACAAAGTGTGGAATCATTGGTTCATCGGGCACACTGATATAGTTATATGCTCCACTCTATCGAGGTCAGGGGCCTGAGCGAGAATTGAGAATCACGAGAATGCCTATTCACGAGACTAAAATCGTCCAATCCTCGCCTCTTCTTACCGATGTATCGTGCTCGGTTCTGGTCCCTGAGTTCCTCCCTCTCCTTCAGAGCAGGCTTAACAGTGAGGGGACTGTGCTCACTCTTGCGGGCCCAGCACAAGCCAATCTGTTACCAGAGTCTTGGGGAAATGCCCTATTCCAAGGAGAAGTTTCACTTAGATCCGTAGCACGCTTTGAAGAGCTCACGAACGGGTTTCCTGAAGCTTCCCGTTCGTTTCGTTTCGTACGTTACCAGCCCATTTAATCGCCTCAAGGCCGATTTAGTTGCGGCGTCGCCTTCGTCCAGGCACCCGGTCCCGTCAGGTTGTTCGCCCTAACCTCTTCGATCTGGTACCGGAACCGACTGACGTTCGCCAATTGGAGTTAGTGCCGGTTAACTGTCATCCAAGTTGTTTCAAGAAAGCTTTTCGGCAAGGCTCTCTTTAAAGAATAAGAGTTGTTTTCAAAGAAGTTATCAACGCTTTGAAGGAAAGATGTCCGGGTCTTGGGCTTTCATCGACCTCGTTGTCCGAATGGAAGTGAGTGCGTCGAGTCGTTGACTCGTCGTTAGTGCTTCAAGTACACTTATCGTTTGGTTGCCGCCACCAGTAGAGTCTTGAAACGCAGGTCAGTGCGAGGCAATAAATAGACGATGGATATTTAGCGTCTTTGCATAGCAGTTGCATGGAAGGTTTTAATGATATCATTTGGCACATGCTCGTTGTGGTAACTAGCAAGAGAGGCAGTGGACATTCCAAGAGTCAGAAGGGATGGATGTCCAGTTAATTACGGGGAATTCGCGCAGCGTGAAAGATTATGGAGCCATGAGCGAACACTATGACTAGTTGCGAGTTAGGACTTTATGGTTCCAAGTTCTAAGAATGAGAAGTAATGGCAGATTATAGAGTGCATTTGGATTGTGCTGCTTTGGGTTTATTAAGTGTGGTTAAGTACCTTGTTACAGATGTTGAGGAAACTTATTCTGATGTGCAACAAGTTGTCTGATGTAGCTGTGTCTGATGGGTAACGTTAACAGGTGTTAGGATTGCAGTTTCTGTTTCTATGATGTAATTGAGTAGGGAAATATGAGGGAAAAGAGTTGTGTTAAAGAATATAGGGAGGGATCAAAATTCAAAATGAGAAAACAATATTTCAACTAAGCATATATAAATGGGTTTATAATTACAGCCTTCCAGAATAATATGTTTTACTTGCCTGCAATTCTAATCATTCAAACTAGTTCAAATAAACAACATTTCCTCTTGATTGATTCTAAAACCAAAATTAATTATAAAATTTAGTTTACATACAAGTTCTTCTTCTTGTAAGTAAAACAAGGAATATTGACAAAAGAAAGAGAATACTTTTTTTCGATATTCTATTTTGAACTGATTTTCGTTGCATCGCCTTGAAAAAGACAACAATAATTTTTGACCATATTAGCTTTAGGGTGAAAATGGTAGCAAATTTATTTAAATTCTGAACTAACAAAAAAAATTAATTAAAATAAATTAAATAATTCTGAAATAATAAATTTCTTCTATTATCCATGTATAATTAAAGATAGACGTTTCGATAGAAATAAAAACGGCTAAGAACCCGTTGAAAAATAATAATTAAGCTTGTTACGCCTGAAAATCTTTTTACCTTAAATTTAAAAGTGAACTTAAGTTAAGCAGAAATTGATCTGGATTACGTTCAGAAAAATTTGAAGGTGTAACAATTGTAAATATACGTACTTTCATTCAATTTAAAATCAATTTATGACAATTTGATGATTAAATACGAAGAAATGATAATGCCAACTTCAGATGCCAATTTCAATGGTCTTTATCTAGTTCTTACTTTCATGCCTTCATAATATTACCTTACTGCTACCTTTTTTTTATGAAAAGAGACGCGAAAAATACAGTTTTAAGAAACTGCAGAAGCCCCATAAATCGAGTCAAATTTAGACAAAATAGGAAATAAGACATAGAAAAGGACAGCACATTTTAAGATATAAACAAGACTTTCTTTTATTATGTGTCGCTAAATCAAAGAATGATATTAAAATGTATACGACTTTTACATTATTAGTAACCCCCAAAGAATTGGCACTGTTTCAATGTCTTCTGACACTAAAAATAAAGATAAATTTCAAGAAAAATGTTCTACTTTTTTTTAAGTATCAAAAGGTATCAATTCATTAAAGTAGCTATTTGAAATTGGAAAGCAATATACTTATTTGAATAAAATCTCACCCACAAACAATTGATAAATTATACATGAATCTATTGCAAATTTTTTCTCTGGGTATGACCATTTTTCCTTTTTCTAGTCGCCCAAATTGTTTAGATATATCTATTTCCAGGATATTTTTCTGTTCAAGCTGCAAATTTGCCAGAAAACGAATTGGTATCTTCCTTTAAAAAAGACGTAAAATAAATTTGGATCGCTTTTCTTATAAAACGAAAGTCAGAATTATTATAAAGTGAAAGCTAATTTCAACAAATATTAATATAACAGCATATTTTTTACAAACTACAAAACAATGTTAAGCATGTAAATAGTTTAAAAGATTAACAAATGCCAATTGGCAATTCGTGGCCCAACATTTAAAACTTAAACGGTTAACTATGGAGTAAGCCACAAGAATCGATTTTTGGCCAGCCAAACGATATTCTATTGGTTAAACCCACACTGACATAAAGTTCTATCAGAAGAACTGTCAAATTGATTTAAACAAATTTCGATTCTTATATGCCGGACTTTATACCGACATAATATTAATTAAAATTAAATATTTGAAAGTTCCATGTTTTTATAAGGTAAAAGTTAGGGTTCCGTGCATTATAAATTATTTTTAAAAATTAGAAAAACAACTACTGTATCCATTTTTATAAAATACATGTTTATAGAATACGCCGAATCAAAAGTCTCTTTTGATCGACAGAAGATTTAAAAAATTGTCGAAGAAATTGAATTTTTTTAATGTGCGTGATTACTGATTATGCAGAGGAAAATAGTCTTTCCAAAGGTGCTGAAGTAGCTGAAATAATGAGATATTTTCTTGCGAGTCATGCAATAGTTGCAAATCCTTGCACCGGAAAGCTAAAACTCACCATCGAAAATTTATAATTAAAGAAATAGATAGCGATCACTTGTCGAAATCTATAAAAATGTATCTGATAAAACTTTTAAGTATTTATTGAATATTTAACTTTAATGAATATTGTTTTGGTTTAAAGTCGAGCGAATAAGAATATACACTTGTTTACATCAATAAAACCTTTCTTAACATAAGTACGAGTAAATTTCACAGCTCTTCTGACGGAATTTCATGTCAGTAGTGACGCGTGGTGGGTTTAACCGACAGAATAGTGTTTGGCCCACCAAAAATCAATTCTTGTGGCTGACTGCACGGTTAACCATTCGAAAGTTTGGTGACATGGCCGATTGGCATTTTTAACATTTTGAACGATTTAGACACCGAGCCCTAATATAAACAATCTTTTTTAAATTTGAAATCATTATTATGGAAATCTGATCATCTGATTATTATGGATCGAATTTGATAATAGTCCATTTAAACTATCGGAAACATTTTAATTTGTCTCTCGTTATTAGAAAAAAAAACATAGAACATACAAAGGGCAATGTTTTTTTTTGATAAACGTCCTAAAGTAATCCCGACGTGGAAAAGAAAAATTAAGATCTACATAGGTAAAATGATGAGATTACTCTTGTATCAAGTCATTTTCTTTTTACCCATGCCGATCTTAATTTTTTTGCATACCAAGATTACCTCAACGCGTTTACCCGAATCTTTTTTTGTACTTTGTATTTTCCATTGCTATTCAATCAACGACTTTGGCTTTAAATAACGTATATATTTTGTTCGTGCAGAGTGAAAATCGTGAGGAGGTGTTAACTACTAGCACGGTAGTTACTTCATCTTCAACTACGACAAAAACCAAGACGAAGAAGAAGAAGATCGAGGGTACCGGCAGCGATGCCTCACCGAATCACACCCCTCGAACCAAGAAAACTAAGAAAAGCAAGAAGAGTGACCTTGAAAAGGAAAACATCTCCGTGGTGAGTCAAAATTTTTAAGTTTTTTTTTCTTCTTTCCGTTTTATACTTCTATTTCAAACCGAATCAATAGGATTGAAAATATGTACACACATAAAACATCTCAAAATGTAAAGAAGTTCGAACATTATCAACAACAAAAAGGTACTGTTTAATCTATTACAGAAGCTCAATTAAGTTCTTAAAGAAAACCAATATTTTTATATTTTAGTTATCTATTATATATTTTTTAAACAGATGTTGAGAATCATCATTTTTAACTAAGCCATCTTATAATAACAAAATGCATAAAGAGGCTTATTAGAAGAAAAAAAAGCTTCTAACAATCACGTTTCCAGCTTATTAGAGATAAATAGGTATATAACAATGAAAACCGAGAGGGGAAAAGGAAGAGTTTACCAAAACAACCTCTCACTCTTTTCCTTATTCTTTCTCTGTCTTTTTTATAGTACGAGAAACCCAACATGTTTTGAGACCAATTTAGACCTCATCATTAAAAGTTTAAAGGGTACTAAGGATGAATAATTATAACTGTTTGCTTAACACTTTTTTGAAAAGTCTTTTTGTACATTTTATTACATAAGATAGTTATGTAAAAATTATCAAAACATCTTTTTTGAAAATTTTTAAACTGTTACATGCCCTTAGTCCTGGTTTCTGTTCTGAAAGAATCAGTTTCTTACTCACCTTGACAAACCTATTATATATAATAATTCAACTAATTCAATTGGCCAACCATTTCTGCAACTTAATCAAGCTTCTGCAAGTATTTTTATGATTAAAGCTTGATTTTAAATGATTTTGATTTATTTATTGTACTAAAAGTTTTTGGCATGAATAATATATGTTGACTTGCTATTTTCAGTGTAATGCTTTTTTAAATTTTATATTTGTTTTTTATTTTAAAATTGATTCTAGTTCGTGAAAGAAATATTCACTTCGCAAGTAATAAAAATTCAATTTTCGCAAAAAGTAGCATGCCAGTGAATGCTTGTTATTTTACTTTTTTGTTAGAACGGTAACTTAGCAGACCCAAGCATGCATACGAGTTCCCGCCAAGTGTCCTCGGAGACAAATGAAATCTCCGACGAGGACGATCTTTCCAACGTCAACGTTAAATCCCTGGTAAGTCGGAATGCAAGAAGTGCGAGAAAATCAGTCAAGCTCATTTTGCATGAGGCTGAAAATCTATGTTGGCACTAACATATCTAATTATCCATACTTTATTTCAGTTTTCTTCATTTAAAATAACTATCTTCTATAATATTAATATAATTTGTAACACTTCATTATAATATTATGGATCCTAAACAAATATGAACTAACTCTTTAAAAAGTACGTTTTTTATATCAAATTAAAAATAAACTCCTCAATTTTCGTAAATTCTCCCATCATCTCTGCATAAATGAACTTTCTTTAAAGGAATATTATTTCTAAAAATAAAATAAATGGTACAAGGCATGAATTATAAAACAGCATGAATTAATGTTTTAATTTTGTGTATCGTTTGTGTGCATGCAGACACAAAATTATGTGTCCGAGGCAAATCGTATCGAACTGGAAAAATCCAGCAAGGAAGTAATCGCTACTGGCGTCTCCATTAAACAATTGGTAAGTAGAGTCTAAAAGTGATTAATTTTGTTCATATTTTCGCGCTGATCATTAAACTTTATGTTCTATCGAAGCTTGATTGAAAACCGGCGTCAATGTAGCTTTCAGTGGCCATTACGCATGATCTATTATTTGTATCAAGAAAAAAATCACCTTTCGTTTCACTTTATGATTGCAAAGATTTCGATCAAGATATTATCCAATGAAATATGATTAAAAATGAATAACTGCATTTTGCATATCACAATAGTGCGGTTATTCGTTTGTAATCTGATAAGAGGGCAAATCATGTTAAAAACGATAGTATCGGAAACTTTCTATCAGTACTACATCATCCTAATCTACATCATTTTTATCTACATCATCTTAATCTACTTCCGTCAGTTATAGTTAGCCATTTCAGGGAGCTTTTCAGTTAGACTTAACAGGTCATTGACTTACTTTTTTCGAAATTACAGCAATAATATTTCTTAAATTGAAAAAGCTTCTTTGACGTTTTATATTTTCAAACGAATAATTCTCCTTGAAAATAGGACAGAATCAAAACAAGTGAGATTTACGAAACAATACTTAAGTCGAGACCTGATTTAGTCCTTCATAATTTGCTTTAATGTCCGTGTTTACGCAAAGTGTGTTTTATGGCTAACAGTG
This sequence comes from Andricus coriarius, assembly GCA_932066315.1. Lineage (NCBI taxonomy): Eukaryota > Metazoa > Arthropoda > Insecta > Hymenoptera > Cynipidae > Andricus > Andricus coriarius. The sequence goes on along the minus strand of CAKNWT010039959.1, from coordinate 2,388 downwards.
TCGCAGCTTCGGCGACATCTCAAACATGAGCGATGGAGAACAAGTGCCACTCGGCAATTCTGAACACGCGAAGACTCAGGAGGTTGGTATCTCATGGTTTCTTCATCAAACAAGTTTGAAATGCTACTCCTCCAAATTTCTTTAGCTCATACGTTACTATCGGTAGTCAGAACCCAAGCCACGTAACATGAAAAGCGTATGCGAAGAATTCAATAAATTTATATTTATATACTATTGAGTTTGAGTATATCGCCCTTTTTAAAAACGAAAATACCCCTATAATTAATTTAAAAGTAGTCTTTTCATTATATCAATTTAATCAATTCAAGATTATCACCGTTTCAAGTTGAAATTGTTAAATTTTTAATTACTTTTTCCACCGTTCATTTTTAAATATTACCAATTTAATATTGTTGTCTTTGATGAATAGATTTTTTTAAATCTGTAGCAATAATATTTATTGAGATTTTTGAACATCTCGTCTTCTAATTAAAGCTGTTAAATTTTGAGTGTCACACATTCGAAAGTCCTTATTTTTAAGGACCTCAAATTAAACACTATTGTTAAAAGCTAAAAAAATTCACATTTATTCATCATATATTTAGTGCAGGGTGATTTGAAATTCGTTCATTCTAAAAAGTTTGTTGTTAAAATTATTTACACATAAAATTGTGCAATTTGAAAATGAAATTTGAAATGCTTAAAAAATAAAATTTGGACATGCTTTAATAATAGAAGAAATTACAATTTACATGTTTTCAATTTTAACATATATTTTATAATCTGTTCAACTTATAACAATTAAAGTTTGAGATAGTTAAACATTAAATCCATAGCATTTGAAAATGCTGGAACAAAAATTGTCTAGAAATATAAATTGCTTATTTTTGAAGATATTATTAACAAGACTATTTCATTGGAACTTTTCCAATTGTCAATTGTATAACTTTTCCCGTCTTTTTCCACACAAAAAATTCTTAATTGATACATTTTTGAGTATACAGATTCCGAAATTATTTAATAGTTTGATATGCAAATTGTATAATTTAAAATGATTGCTGATTAAAATGATTAAATTTCGTTTGTCAGAATATACACTTGATTTTAAAAATTGAAGCAGGGAAAGCTAAACGGTGCTAGATCCACTTTTTGACGAAATATAGTTTTCTTCAAAAATTATATTTTCTCGTCATTGTAGGATTTTGACGAGTATTTGCCAATTGAAGATATTATTATCGAAATTAAAAAATCTTGTAATAATACGAAAAATGTTCCTTTCTTTATTAAATAGTGTTTTTTATGGAATAAATAAAAAAATAAGTATTTTAGATCATTTTCTTAAGGATTTATATACTATTTTTATTTATAATACTAGGGAAAGCTAAACTGTGCGCCCGTAGCGCCTTCTATTTTTTTACCCAGTGGCTGTTAAACTGATCCATACACCTACATAAAAGAAAAATGTACTCAATTGGTTCTTCTCCTGTAAAATTATGTTGATTGGACTTAGAAACGTTTAGCTTTCCCCGCTTCAATTGTATTCCTGTAGACTTTGAACTTCTAATAGATTGTACAACAAGCGGAATACAGCTTCGATTACCAACGAGCATGAAGATTGCTACGCGAGCGTGGCAAATCATGCGAGTTGGTAATCGACGTATCCCGCTCGTTGCACACGATGCTTTCCCCAATCACCGCGCCGGTACGAGCGACCACGTTCGTTCAGAAGAATCTAAGTTGCGATGCGCAGTTTCAGGGAGAAAAAGTAGATTGGGGATGCGCATGGCATTACTTAGTTCTCTAGAGGACTAAATGCCACATTACTTCGCTGTGACGTCACTAATCGAGTAAAGACCAACTTAGATTCTTCTGAACGAACGTGTAAGTCGAAAGTTCCGTCGCGCGTTTTGGGGAAAAATTATTTAATTTTGAACGCAATAAATTAAAGTTTTTCAATATTTAACATTGCATTTTAAATCATTTAATCTCAAATGACTCAAAAATGTTTAATTCTTATCTGCCCCTTAGAAATTAAAAACATGTTACATATCAGTTACCTAGGACAAAAACTAAACTTTTAATTTTTCCATACGCTTCTTAGGTTTGATTATTTGTTTTACGACTAATATCTACATAATCAACTAGTTATAACACTTTGATCAATCAATATACAGGGTGTTTTTTTAAACTTGAGACAACGAAATATCTCAAAAAATACGCATCCTACGGAAAAAATGTCTGGAATAAAAACTCTTTATTTTCGAGGGGGAAAAAAGATTTGTTAAAATTTACCCCACTCCCACCCCCACAGGAGGCAGGGGTGGGGGTAACTTTGTAATTTCAAATGGCAACCCCAATTTTTTATCACAGATTCACATTCTCCTTTAC
>CAKNWT010039936.1:0-10564 GCA_932066315.1 Andricus coriarius | reverse complement strand
TCCTACATCTCGCCCTACATCAAAAACTTTATTACAGAATGTTAAAAAGCACCAATACGGGACACGATTAGATCGTCAAGATCGGACGGACTTGAGAAAGTCAGATGCATGTGATGATACAGTTAATTCACGTCAGAATATTGAATTTTTACTTATATCCAGTGTGCTTAAAATTGAAAATCAAATAATAATTCTGATGCTTTTAAGATTAATTTTCAATCGATCATAAAGAAACTTTCGTGTATTCAGTGATTTGTAGCTCTACAGATGTCGTTAACAAGATGAATTTAAAAATAAATAATAATAATTTGTAGCAAATCAGACATTTTGCTTATTCTATGATAATGAACTTGAGAGTTGTACGATAGTTCGGTTTGGACGCTTATGAAAGACCAAAAAGGATTATTTTCTTTCCTGATTACATTCAAGAACAAAAACAACAAGATAAGTTTTTCATCATAGATTGAAATTGAAGTTTCCTTGAGTTTATTTTCATTATGAATTTCACAGAGATTGACAGACAAACAAATTAAAAATATCGTTTCATGGAGGTGTTGCACATAAAGAGAGAGGGAAATGATACAGCTAATTGAAAAAGATATCGTTCAAAATATAATAAAGCATTTGATAGTTTAATTAAATATTTATATGAAAGAGTCATATTTCGGAATTTCTGGGGAATATTGTTTAAACAATTAAAAATATGTCGAAAATTTCTCAAAAATATTAAAGATCAACACATATACCGAAAAATGTAAACAGTATCTTAATAAGAAATCTCAAATTCATGTCTACATTTTTTATTAATATTAGCATAAGATAGACATTTTTCCCAGCAGTTTCATATTAAAAATTTCTGATGAGGAAAACTAAACTGGCTTCGGAACATGTTGGTCCTTGATAGTATAAAAAGACGGATAAGGCATAGACGCTGTCTATGGTTAGAGGATTTTCGATAACGTTAGCCCTAAACGAGCTGCAAAAGGGGTTGGAGTTACGAATAATTCCGTAACCATAGACAGTGCTTTAAGAATAAAGAAAAGAGAGCGAGGTTGTTTGGTTGTCTCTCTTCTTTTTTCTCACTCTTTTTCTCTTTCTTATTATAACTGTGAGCCGAAAATAACTAATAAAGCTATAAAAATAACTAATAAGCCGATTACACTGTTGTTTAAAAACATACTTCTCTTATTTTAACCCCCTTTGTGCAATTATGTTACACAAATTGACATTTTTAAGTTTATGTTTTTAAAATTTCTTTTCAATCGAGTTACGGTTATTCCGTATACAAAAATCAGGTTAGAGTTGCTATGTATATGGAATCAAATCTATTTTTTGACAGTTCGATTTTTTATAATAAAAATAAACAAGCAGTTTGTTCTGCAGCATACTTACATATGTAAAAATATTGCCGAGAATTCCATACAATTTTAACACGTGCTACAGAGAGCCTGGTTTTGTTTATTTTATCACCAAAAGTCTTAATATCAAAGTTGATCAATATGGACTTCATTCCATATATAGAGCATCTCTTACCTGATTTTTTATACGGAATAACCGTTACTTGATTCTTTTCACGTTCTTACCTGAATTTGATTCCATATTGCATAAAGCCGTCTATGCCACAACCTGAAACTAACGAAAAGTTTGATAGGCCAGCCAGCGAATGGTCAAAAGGAATGTTTGGAGAAAAAAAAGTTTAGAATAGAAGCGATGTGGGATTTGTGTAGTGTTAATGTCTGGGATGAAGGCCAGTATGTTTTCAACAGTAAATTCGCAAACCCAAGAAACTGCGCGCTGATCAAAGTTCGCAAAACCATGTCTTTTGAAGATTGCGATCAAGATATAAATTTGCAAGGAAAAAATGTTATTATAAATGGAAGATATTGCAAAGATGAACAACTTGAGTGGTCCAACGCTGAGATTGGTTAATTTGTTTGCTTGGGAAACAATGAAAACTTTGTATTTTTGTAATTTTTGCATTTTTGTTTGCAATTGCGGTGCATTTCCAGCAACATGCGACTCATTGAGTGACGGCGGAGTGGGGGAATCAGCTCGCACATGGGTTCGCGCTGAAATTGAATTGGCGCGTCTTCAAACTGCAGGAGCTGCAAAAATCTCGTGAACAAAACTGGAAATCGAGATATCTTTTTTTAATTTGGGCTACATAGTACAGTTTTCCTAGAACTTATTGAAGGAATCACGATTCCATCAGTTCATATTTTAGCTTCCTTTGTGTAATCGCGATGTTCGCCAACATTCCTTTTGATAAAATAAAACACGCTATTAAAAAAAGATGGGAAAGTATAAAAGAACACACTACAATTCCATATAAACAGTTTAATGAAATAATAAATTTTATTTCTCATTCACAGAAAAAACAAACAATTAATTTAAGTGGAAAATTGATATTATTTTAAGGTGTAACAAAAAGAAGCATTTGAAACCTGAAATTAAGAATGCGTTTTAATCATTGAAGTAAGCAAACAAAAAGACTGAAATTCAGGTAGTAAAGACCTGATATTAAGATGATGTTTATACTGAAAATGTAGTGTAAGGTTGAAATACCCTTGAATTAAGGACTATCCTTGCTGAAAGTAAGTCGCATATTTATACTGAAATTATGAATCGCCTCACCTCCCCTTACCGTAACCCGTGAGCCCAAATCTGAAATCACATAAATTCAAAAGATAATCTTTATAAAATCATTTTGGATCTTCTATAAATTCGCAAGCAGAACACTTTGTCTGCACCAAGAATCTCGAGGACTCACTTTTTTATTTATCTGAACACCAATATATGTACAATCATACTTTTCGATGACAATACTCACGAAGAACAATGTGTGTTTCTTGAAAATCTGACTTTACACTAAAAATATGACCAGAAAATGCAGTTTTGACTTCGAAAAACAGTAAATAGACAGTTGACGAGTGACTTGTGAACTGAATACAATTTTAGATGCATATAAAACTCTGGTAGTGTTCGAGAATTTTAGAGATTTACGACAAAGCGTCACGTCAAACGCGGACTAGATTATAGAAACGGAGCAGAATACCCAGACCACATCGCGCGCACGTCCTGGAATTCCGTAAGACGCACTTCTTAATTTTAGGTAACGAAAGCCTTACATGTTATTTCAGGTTGCCTCCAACTTACTTTCCGCACTGTAGATTGAAAACCAGACACGATAGTTCTGAAATTAAGTCGAATATAACTTTAAGTATTTCCCAGTGGGCACCAAATTTAAGAACGTAATTGGAATGTCCTAAAACCGTTTCTTGGACGTACAAGACAAAATACGTAATTTGAACGTTTCAAAAACTGTCCTAAGTCAGACCAAATAATGTTCTGAAAACGTTTCATGTTCCACATACGTCCTTAAAACGTCTCTGACTCTTTGTATGTTCAAGGAACGTTATTTGGACTGACCTAGGACGTTTTTAGAACGTTCTAATAACGTTTCTGGGAATTTGTGCCCACTGAGCTGTTTTACTATGTTCCATTCACATTCAATTCCATGGGAAATTTTATAAACAAAAATTTCGAACACCAGTAGGATCTGTTCTCTCACCTATTTTAGCTAAAATTATTATGCAAGACTTAAAGAATACAGTTTTTAATAACATGAAAAATCTTGTGAATGATAAATGATGAAAAGGAGTCTTTCAATGTCTTTTTTGGGGCATGATATGTTGATGACTCGTTTCTATGTGTGGAGGCAAGTAAAATTGACATCCTTTTAAATGCTTTTAACAATATACACCCAAGATTAAAATTTACTCTAGGAATTGAAAAAGACAAAAAAACTAATTTTTTTGGACTTAACATTTATTAAAACGAATGAAGGTAATATTACAACTGATTGGTATCGATAACCATCGTTTTCAGGACGTACCTTGAGTTTCCTGTCAAAATATCCGATACAAAATAAAATTGCGATTGTAAAAAATATGGTTGAAGGAGCTATAAATTTGTCAGATCAAAACTTTAATAAAAAGAATATAGAATTATGTAAACAGATTCTTTTCTTAAACCACTATCCAGCTTTTTTCATAGAATAACATGTAAAAAAACATAATTCATCAGATAAATTGAAAAGACAACAATCACAACAACAAAGAGATGAGACTTCAATAGATTGAACAGAATTGTTTTACCTTATTTTGAGAAAATTTCAAAAACATTGAGATAGTGTTTACAAAAAATGAGTTTACATACAATTTATAGAATTCCATTCAAAAGTATCCGAACTTAAACCGAAGAATGAACTTTTTGGTTATCTGCACATTTCTTCAAACATGATTGAAGAAAATTTAAAACGAGTAAATACAGTTCAAATTCAATGGAAAAATAACTGTGTTAATTGTTGAATTAGTGAAAATAATAAAAACTCCCTTAAATTTAAAGCACTAGATGTAATACTTTAGAACTTTAGATGTAGTATTGATAATAATCAGCGCAAAAAGTTAGCCCAAATTAAAAAAAGTTTCGATATCTTGCTTAGTTCACGAGATTTTTGCAGCTGCCGCAGTTTGAAGATGCTAATTCAATATGAGCACGAACGCCTCCAATGCCCGAGCTGATTCCCCCACACCGCCGTCACTTAATGAACCGCATGTTGTCCGTAAATTAACCGCAATTGCAAACACGCAATTCACCAATGAAAATTCGGACAATTTTATTGCAATTATTTAAAGTCTTCATCTACATTCTCTTAAAATGTGAGCTCTCTACCTTGAAAATTGCACCTGCAGTAATTGTTATAAAAAAAGATCTTTTCTCCTAATTATCGTGGAGAAATTTTTTTTCTGTTTATTTATTTAAACTGATAACTGTGCATGGACTGGACCTTGATGTCGTATGATGAAAATGAACGAAGTTACTCTATTTATTTATAAGATAAAAACGCTTTTTCCTACTTTCAGCCAATTTCGACCAATTTCATTCCGAAAAAATCTGAGTACTGTTTTGGATACTGCACTTGTTGGGGAATAAAATTTTAGATTTTCATGGGGTTTCAACTTCTTTTTTTTTCAAAAGTATAGCACGTGAAAAAACATACAATATCGAAAAAATAAACAGATTTGCTGCCAAAGGCTGTAACACCTTGTAGTTGGTAGGGAGGCTCAAGCGTCTGGGACAAGGGGGTCAAACGGACCTCGGCCTGCATGTGTATGAATATGGATGAAAGGATCCATCTAAACCGGCTCTCCTGGTGTGTATGATTGTCGTATGGTAGAAGAGTGATAGAGTCTAGCTAACACGGGCCTTCTGGATCCCTGGGTCGAAGCCCATCCTGGACCGTTATCCAGTTTTGGAATCGGGACGGGAATGACCCACGGCTCGCACGACGCCTAAGAAACAGCCCTACGTTGGTATGGTGGTCTACGAACGGATATTCATTGAGTGTCTCACTCAATGTGACCACCCGACTAACACATGGTTGTAGAGTGATGGTGCCCGTGGCACTTTAGCACCTAGAGGTACGAAGGTGTCCTAACGGCTCTCAGAGAGACCAGACCACCTCCCCGAGTAACTAGTCTTACTAGTGGGATCAAAATGAATCACACAAAACGCTATGGAAACGGGAGCGGCCAATGTGTCCCCTAAAAAGAAGAAAGGTATCAACGGTTCCCTGAAAAGGTTACTGAGGAGGCCAGAGCAACAGGCTAGAAGTGGAGCTGCGGGGGCAACATCATATGAAGAGGCACAAGGCAGACCAGTAGCCGGCGAACAGGGAGTCATCGGGGGATGGACTGACAGCTTCCCAGAGGACTAACCCCCTGACGGTGGTGGTGGCGGATACGAGTTACCCGAACTCGCTGCTTTTTGTGGAGCGGTTTGAGCTCTGCGGCGTGGTTCCAAGGTAAACTGGAATACCCGTCTGTGGTCCTTCGGCGATTGGAGGGATTTAACCCCTCACTCAGGACAGCGTCCCGGTGAATCGTCAGGCACGGCCGGCCTCAGGAAGAAGACACAGCGGGAGGTACCAAGCAACTTCCAATTGTGCAAATTCCTGAGTCCTGTACGAGGGCCCTTGCGATCCTCATTAAGAGACCCTTCTAACACCTTAGACAGGTCAACTTTAAGGTTGCCGGACAGGGACAGAAGGAGCCTGTCGGGAAACAGGAAGCTCGCCGCAGACCTAAATGACTGCTCCCGGCCAAACCATTACAAAAAATTAACTTGCATCACAGCAAAGACGCCTCTGATTTTCGGCAGAGGGGCATGGCTGCGAGGCACACCGGCATCTCGCTAATCCAGGAACCTTGGTTAGTTCGAGATACCATAAGGAGATTAGAGGGAGCTGGTTTTTGTTGCAGGTACCTCAAGGCGGTTAAACCAAGGGCCTGCATACTGGCGAAGGGAATCAACGTTTTCCCGCTGCTAGAGCTATGTTCGAGAGACTTTATGGTGAGAGCCACAAATCTTAAAGAAACAGGGGAGCTAGTTACGGGATCGGCCTGCTTTCCATATGACAGCGCTACCAACCCACCAGTGGAGGTATGTACACTGGTAAAATACTGCAAGGTAAGGGGTCTTCCTCTTCTACTGGAGTGCGATGCTAACTCCCACCATACTTTGTGGGGCAGCACAGGCACTAACTCAAGAGGTGATCTTTCGGAATACTTGATCACCAAAGAGCGGATAAAGCCAGTTTGAAGTTGCACACTGAGCCTAGGCCCGGCTCCCTTTTTCGCGAACGACCGCCGCATAGGGGGAAGTGGCGGGAGTGCACGCGCGAGCATTTGAATGTCAGTGACATGAGCCGTTGTATGTACTCGGCGTGCGCGCGCACTCCCATCACTTCCCCAGATGCGACGTTATTCCGCGACGAGGGAGCCGAACCTAGGTTCGATGCGCAACTTCAAACTGGGCTCGTCCGCTCTCTGCTAATCACTACTGATTTAGATATTTTTTCAGATAACTCACAGATAGAGTTCGAGTTGGAATCCATTGTACCCGCGAGTCCTAAGTGATCCAGGAATCCAAGAAGAACGGACTGGGACCAGTTTTTCACGCAACTAAGGAGTGCACTCCCTGATGTACCCATGTCAATGAGAGACGTGGACACTGAACACCCTGGAGATGGCAGCCAAGATTTTCACGGAGGCCATCAAATCTACTTATAAAAATAATTATCGACCCACAAGAGTCTGAAATTTGGGGAGATACTGGTGGAACGGAAAACTCGAAGAGCTTCGCAGGGTAACCAGAAAGAGGTTTAGACGTGCCAGTACTGGCAAAACGGATGATCTATGGAGCTAAATAACGACGATGAAGGATGAATACAGGAGTGCAATACCTAAAGCGAAGCAAAGAAGCTGGACCAACTTTTGTACAGACATCGAGAAAGGGGCAGAAGCGGCTAGGATGGACAAGCTGCTCTCTCGAAACCCGGATACCCCATCCTGGGTCAGATGGGCCCTGAAATCTTTCAGTTCTTACAAGTCTCCTGGTCCAGATGGCATATATATGGTATTCTTATAGAAGGCTGGAGAGATCATCATAGGGCCGCTCGTGAGACTTGCTAGAGTTAGTCTGCCGCTGGGATATGATCCCATGGCATGGGGAGGTACGAGAGTAGTCTTCATTCCTAAAGCAGGCAGGATCGGTTATACTTCACCCAAGGACTTCCGTCCTATCAGACTCACACATTTCCTACTTATTAGTAGGCCATTTCACACGGAGCAACACACCTATAGGGCTGATCACCAATTGACCGAGACCGCTCAAAACGTAGCAGTAAATCCAATCGAAGGACAACTTAGGCAGTAAGGCCTCGCGATTGGAACTTTTATGGATATCGAAGGAGCCATCAACTACACCTCTAGAGAGGTGATCAGGGCGGCCATGATTGCACATCGTGCGCCTATTGCAGCCGTGGAATGAACCTGCTACATGTTGGCCAACAGAAACCTAACAATGACTAAGGGTTATACCACTTTATGTGGAACCGTTGACTCGGGATATCCGCAGGGAGGTGTTTTATCGCCCCTGCTGTGGTGCTTGGTAGTGGATGAACTGCTTTGTTTACTCACGTGTCAGGGCTTCCACGTTATAGGCTACGTGGATATCACAGACATAAAATAGGGCTCGCAGAAAGCCCTCTCTGTCATTTGTGCGGAGGGGATGACGATACAGCTATTCATATCGTCTGTCACTGCCCCGCGATTGCGGAGAAACGTCTAACACTCAGGGGCAGTAACTGTATCAGTGAGTCAGAAATATCGGACAATAGCGTGGCTGCGGTCTTCGCCGTATGAAGAGGGCTTTGGGGTCACGCTTATGCTCACAAGGGGACGCAACGGAATCACCCAAATGTCAGGGGCTCTTGCGGTCTGAACACACGAAATAATAATAAAATTGGAAAAATTGGAAAGTGATTAATTTTGCCGGTTTTTATTTTTTCCTAAGTAAACTAAATAACTAATATCAACGTTCAAGCATTCAAATTGTTCGATTTTTCAATATCTTTAAGTTTTAGTTGAAAATTTTTCTCGCAGATTTACATCTTGATCAAAATCTTTAAAATACATGATTTCGCGAACCTTGAACAGCGCGCAGTTTCTTACGTTTATGAATTTGCTGTTGAAAACATACTGGCCTTCATCCCTGGCACCAACACTACAAAAATATCCACATCGCTTCAATTCTAAACTTTTGTCTTCCAGAAAATGTTCGCTGCCTAGCCGAGTATAAACATTTACATATTAGATTGATTTATTCCTGACCATTTTACATGCAAATTTAAAATACATATATGAATATTTTGATGATTTAAAATTTTGCAGATACATTTTTCTAAAGGTAATTTTCAATAGACGACATAAATTTTGCTCTATACTCCTTATTTTTTCAACTGATCAAAAAATACAACTTTTTTCGGAAATGCTTGTTTTGCCTAACCCCTTTATTTTAGCATCAAAAGAAAGGCCCTACGTTTGTGGGACAGGGAGGAACTGGAACACCTTTACATTTTAGGGAAACGTCTCAAAAATAATTTTTTTTCAAATATCAAATAAATAAACCAAAAATATAGTTTTTTTGGCTATGATAGGTTCCGATATAAGGTTTGACAAAGTTTGCCTTTTTTTTAGATTTTTCGTGTAAAAATGGTGCATTTCATTTTTTCTAAAAACTTTCAGTTTTTTTTTTCAATTTCGCTATAATTGCAATTTTCACAAATAGCTCGCTTTCAGTGCATCCCAAGATAAAAGTAAAATCGTTTGGAAGTAAAAAAAAGCGTATAAAATTGCATACAATTGCAATAGTAAATAAAAATACTCTAAATTCAATACATTCGAAAATGTGGACGTCCCGTGCAGAAATCGCCCGATTTAGTACGTAATACCGATCTGGCCCCGAATGGGATTCCCGATCTGGCCCCGATCGGTAGAACTCTGTGGCCCATACTTAGGCCAGGCCGGGCCAGACAGATTTCCTACTGAAACGCCACCTCTATGCGCTCACAGAATTAGTGCTGGTCATTGTTTTTAGATTGTGCAGTGAAATTCGAATATTACTCGTTTATAATATTCTGTTAATTATTGAAAATGCCTCAGGCGGGTACGCCACGTGTTCGGAGGCACCGAGCACTAGCCATTATAACTCGAAACCTGCGTGAGGAACATGAAATAAATTCCTCAAATAAATTAATCATGAATTAAATTGTCTTTTTTCGATAAATATAAATAAAATTATTATAGATGGTAATGTAAGTGATCCGGAAGTCAATATTGTTCAACCCGTTCAATTGATGAATGTGGACGAGCCAGAAAATTTGCATTGACTTGAAAATCAATTTCCGGCTAACATCAATGCAGTTTCAGAGTTCTAAGCAACATTGGAACAATTATTGGAAATTCCAAAGATTGGGGTGGCCGTCAAAAAGAGAGGACCGCGCACTAGTTTCCAATGCACTTAAATTAAACGTATGTTATTTTTGTTTCAAATAAATAATGTTTTATAATTTATGAATCTCTCTTTATTCGCGAAATTCATTAAAGTGGATTATAATAAGACTTATCGGGTACCGATCGGGTTTCCCGATCGGGAGTCCCGAACTGGCCCCGGTCTGGGCGTGTGTTTTATCCGCGATCTGGCCCCGATCGGGATTCCCGATCTGTCCGAATCTAGCCCCGGTCGGGCCAGATTGAAATTTCTGGACGTGGTTAAGAGATTGTTCTTCATCTCTTTTTTACCTTCTCATCCTTAACCCTTAGCCCTTTGCATCGCACTCATATTGTCTTAGAAAGGGGTAGTTAATATACAACTGTGAATTTTTTTACGATGAGAAACCGCTTAGTTAACTTAGAATAGACGATTATGTGGCTGGGGTCAAAAACGTCCCAGTGTGTCGGCTATGATTGGCGCCAGAAGTGTGTCGGCTAAGGGTTAAGGAGAAGATATTGGTTTTATGTAAAATTTGACTTATTTATTTTTCATCAAATATCTACGTTTTGAGAGCCTCTGTGTCAGCAAAAACGATTTTTACGAAAGTCTTTTTGTATATCTGTATGTACGTCTGTATCCTGTAGGCATAATAACTTTCGAAAGACTA
>CAKNWT010039935.1:0-11175 GCA_932066315.1 Andricus coriarius | reverse complement strand
GCATTATTTTTAGAAAGCAACGAAAAGTTTCAATAATACCCAACTTTTCTGACTTTTGGCGTCTTTTAAAAAAATGGATAAGAGTTTGTCATCAAACAAGACCTTTTCAGTGATTCGACGAGTATTCTAAAGGAAAATATATTTTCCAAGATTTAATATCTCGTCGCTCAGTTGCCGAGTGAAGTTGCACCATTGATATTTACAACCTCCTGCAAATTAAAATTCCTCTTTTACGCACACACCCTTATCAGTGACACAAGGATTGTCGTCCATCTAACGCATGCTTCCCATTGGTTAATATTTCATTGTTATTTACTCATTAATTATTAACTTCACGACAAATTTTTATTAGTATTTTTAACTCCATTTTTTATGAGGAAGTCAAAAATATAAAAATGTACCTTGAGTACTGGGACACCCTGTAGAATATTTTTTTAACGGAAGATTTTACAATACGCATTTGAAACTAAGAATATCATAATTGAAGAAGTTGACAATTGAACTTGAAATTAAAAGCAGGCTGAAATCGAACTTATTTTAAATTTGTACATAATTTCTCAGGAAAGAGAAATAATTATAATAATTTAATATGTTTCAATAAAATAATGATCATACGTTATCTTCAATATTTAATTAAATTTATTCAGCCCAGTATCAACTTTCAATTATTTGATTTTCAATTAATTATTTTAAAATTATATAGATATTTTTCTATTTTTAATTGGGAAAAAGAAGATTCTCATTCCCGCTGATTGAAAATTAATATTTTTAAATAAAATTTTGTTTAGCGTCTTCCATATATGTAACTTTCAAAATTGAACTAAATTGCCTGTAGATTAATATGCTCTCTGGTATTACTGTTGTAAATAGTAACAAATTTTTACTTCTAATTCAAAATCTTCATTTGAAGTTGGCGGGAGTGTTAATTCATATTTTGTCAATAGGAGTAGCATGGGCCCTCCTGAGTAAGGTGACATTTTTCTCGCAAGCGCTATTATATTTTTTATTTAGTATGTAAGTAATTTCCAGATATACTCAGCTATGTATTTCTGCGTCGCGTGCGAGCGTTTATATATATGCGTTAAAATCGGCCTCAGGTTTAAGCTAAGAATGTATTGCGTAGTATGACTGTGTTGTATATATGTGCGTGTCAGGATTGGTCCTAATGTCCACACTTAAATGCATTAGTTTAGGTTTTGGCATATCGATACATGTTAGTAATATCTAAAGAAACAAACTTCATTTTGCCAAAAAACGTGGCTAATGTGAAGATAGATGTTGAGAAATGATTATGACAACTAGATAAAGTCCATTTTGTTTTTCTCCCTCTTACTAAGAGAAATTGGCTGGCTCCACGTTTGGCGCGTTACTATAGAAATGCGTTTAAAAATATGGTTCATGTGTTTTAAAATGTCTACAAACTATAAATACAACTGTCGCGAAAACAACTTTTTTTCATATTTTTTTTTTTAAGAAAAAAATTTTAAGTTCCATATTTATGAAAAATTGTAAATTTTCAGAGAAAATTACATTTTATGTCGATCTTAAACGTTGTAAAATGGACTAAAACGCGAAAAAACGAAATATTACACGAAGAAAAATTGCAATCGATTTAAATTATTTAAAAATTATTTTATTGATATTCCTGTTAACAGTTCGTATATTTTACATTTACATAACGTCGTATAATATTAAATGTTTAATTGGCAAAGGGAGTTTAAAATGTGGCGTTTTAACTTTTTTGAGCTGTAGCTTATGAGGATGGTTTTTTCATCGAGTTTCAACTCGTAGGTTTAGCGCAATGGGACGCCCGACTGCTAGGCGACAGATTTAGGCATAGAATATAGATGTAGATTGGATACCCCGTAGCGTTAGAAATTTTATTTGTAATATAACGTATAAATATAATATATGTAAATTCACTCTAAACAGGACCATTAATATTTAAAGAGAAAATAGTCGCAATCAATTTATATTTATTTTATAAATATCTTTTTTGTCATATCGATAGAGTATAGCAGTAGAGGGTGTTAAAATCAAACAAAAAGTTTGAATGAAATTTCAATTTTTGAAATTATAAATAATATTTGTCATTTAGATAGAAAGATTAATATGTTCGATAGCAGATTAAGGTTAGGAAAAAGTGATACTCACAAATTAAGTATTAAACCACAGTTGCAATAACTAGCAGTTTAAATAACGTAAGTTGCAAAATAGGTGAGAAAAATTACAGTGACCAATGGGAAGGTGCAATGAAAGGAAAAACATTTGAATGTAGTGCTTTGCGAAAATTCCTATTCAAAATAGGAAATACAGTGCCGAATGACGTCATATGCGCCAAGGTTCATGAGGATGATAAAATTTATAAAGCTCATAATTTGTTTTATCACAGGACAATATCTCCGTTCTACTGCCCCGGAGACCCGTTTTCGATTCCCGCCAGTGCAGTGCTAATTTATTCTAACACGATTTTTTCTCTTTCAGCTTAGAGTAAAATATTAATAACTAATTGTATCTTTAATGTATACATTATCCAATGGGTACAACTGTAATATATATAAAAGATTGGATTTGAATTTATTTTTATTTTGCTCTTTCGATCATGGCAGTTTTTCCTATTTTCTAGGGGAAAAACTCTAAAATACGTAGAATGAACATAGGAAGAATGTCTTTACTATTGTGTTTTGTAAATTTCACAGTCTTTCCTAGGGATTATAGAAACTTTCTTTTGATATAAGTAAAATTATTTAATCATTTATAATTATATTCCAATAAACTTAGTAACTTCACAGTTTAATGTTTACAATATTAATTCTTGAAATAGTGACGCTATGTTCTGGCTTGCTATTGTATTATTGTAAAAATAAATATCATAATATCAAATTTTACAACCGATAGTTTCTCCGTGTTTCTCCGAATTTTCTATTTTGAATCCTGTCTTATTTTCAAACCACACATTGTAAAATTATAGATTTTTTAATTTCGTAATTTTGGTCTGCTGATGAACAGACATCAATAGTCATTTGATGAATAGCATTTTTGATAAACAATAAATAAACCATGTAAAACCAGTTATTTTTTTCTTCATTCACTTTCAACAACAGATAACATATTCTGGAAGTAATTTTCACAAAGTCAATACATAAAATATACACACAATGTTTAGTGTGATGCGTATTATTTAAACAATGGTTGAACCATTTACTGTTTTTTAACAAAAAAGAAGAAAAAAGTGTACTTGTAATGAACTGCAAATGAATATGCCACCAAAATGCTCAAATGCGGTCGCAGTACTTTTTCCAGTACATACAGAGCCTTCAAAGCCTTCAAAGTCTCATGGTCATAACTCGTGACATATAAGAGCTAAAAAATGTTATTTGTTTTATTTTACGAAAAATTTAGATCTCTATAACTTATCCGCCTAACGTTTTTCCGTAGAATATGTACGAAAGGAGCCGTTTTGTAAAAACTTTTTTTGGCTACACATAGCTCAAAATAGCAAAAAATGGTATTTTTTTTTTTGAAGAGTTATAACTCTTGATCTATGGAGACTGGAAGATTTTCATTTTTAGATTTACGCATAATTTCTTGACCTGCAAATTTTTCTCTGGCACCACTTACGTAGCTTCATCTAGAAGCGAATAATTTTGAAAAAACTGAACACGAGTAATTTGCCCTGAAATATAGGTCAAAAGTGGTCAACTTTAGGCGGATATAACTTATGACCTATTGGGGCTAGGTCATTACATTTTTTTTAGAATTACTCGAAATTGCGTCTACTTTAATTAAAATCCGAAACATTTTTTCGTAAAATCGACAGGTTCCAAAGTACAGATACAAACTTCAGAATTGCGTTTCCTCGCCTTTTTTTTTAATAAAAATTCTGGTTCTTCGAAGAATCCTATCTCGGCACCTATTGGAGATAGAAGGTTATGTTTTTGAACTTTCTTAGAATTTCCTCTAGTTTAACGTTACTGTTGAACATTTTGCTCTAAAATGCAATGGCGAGGGTCAGTCTATTTCTGGGAAACTTGGAATTATCATCAGGACCCCTCAATAAACGATAGACGATTTTGTTCCTTCTTAAAGCAACAATTTATTGTGTGTATGCCGCCAGGCTTATGAAAAATATTTTACTACTCATTTCGAATTTCGGGTCCACGAGACATTTCATTAAAAATTATAAATTGGGTAAACAATTTGCATTAGTCTTAAAAAACTATGAATCAGAAGAGAGTAACGGAACTTGTTAAAATATAACTTTTTCAGATGAAGGATAATATTTATTGGGAACTAAGTGTAACGCGTTATACCTTGAAGGTCCAAATAATTGTCAATCAAAAAATTTATAATTCGTAATTATGAATTCGGCGGGCTAGTCGCACTGAAATATAGTAAATTACACTAATAATAATTAGTGTTAGATGCCCAAACTTTCTGAGAGTAAGTGAAAAAACTAATTTCAGTAAAGTAATACAATCCTATCTGGCAATGGGAAGGGTACAACTATGCACGGAGTAACTGTGCACGAGCCCATCTGTGCACGTCGGTGGCCACTGGTACAACTGTGCACGTTATAGGCAACAACCACAACTGTACACCGGCCATATGTGCACGTCTACATTTTGAAGTGCACAGTGCAAGTACACAGTTGTTCCGTGCACAGTCGTACTCCTCGCAAATTGAGACGTGCACAGTTGGGAGTGTACCATCTGTGAATGTGCACAGTTTGGAGTCTCCTATCTGTGCACGTAAACAATTGGTAGAGTACCATCTGTGCACGTGTACAGTTGAGAGTCCCCCATCTGTGTACGTGAACCGTTGGTAGAGTACCATCTGTGCACGTGTATAGTCGAGAGTCTCGATCTGGGCACGTGAACCGTTGGTAGAGTACCATCTGTGCACGTGTACTGTTGAGAGTCTCCCATCTGTGCACCTGAACTGTTGCTAGAGTACCATCTGTGCACGTCTAAATTTCGACGTGCACAGTTGGGAGTCTCCCATCTGCGTACGTTAACCGTTGCTAGGGTACCATCTGCACACGTCGACATTTCAACGTGCAGAGATGGGAGTGTCCCATCTGTGTACGCCAAATTTGAGATGTGCACAGATGTCTCGGTGTACAGTTGTGCCTGTGGCCAACAACGTGCACAGTTGTATCAGTGGCCACCGACGTGCACAGATGGGCTTGTGCACAGTTGCTCCGTACACAGTTGTCCGTCACCCTCCGGCAATTCGCGCAAAATGAAAATTTTTCGGTAGAAAGGGTCAATCGTTCAACAATAATGGAGTGTTTGAGTAATAAAATAGTAATATATTAGAATTTCACTCATGGATTAGTCACAAAATCACAAGTTCATTTGAATAAAGTCGACTTATGAAAATATTGACTAATTCTTTATTGATTTCAGTTAATAATCAATTAGTGAACTTACGTTGAGTAAGTTCACTAGTCGATTGTATATATTTTTGACATGAAATTAGACAAATTCATTTCAAATTTTGAAATTTCGAGATGTTACTTATGTACAAAAAAGGTTTCTGCAACCAAACTTATCACGGCAAAAAAAATTGTTGATATGTTTGATTTCTTTGAAATAAAAAATTGTGGGATAAGAGAATTTGCGAAAATGTTGGCAACAAAATTGTATAGAACAAATATTAGTGGTGCAATAATGTAGATTTTGAATAAGTAAGACTTTAAAACGTCAAGAATTGTCTTAAATCTCAGAACAGTGCAATGTAAATATTAATATTACTGTTATTGGAGAATTTTATTATTCGTTATCTTTAAAGTTGATATGACCATTTTTTATGCTCGGAATTATTTTTAATAATTATAAATATACTGATAATTGGATGTCCGTGATGGCTTTCACTTTTATTATATACGGATACATAAATTGACTTTGCTAATTGCTTATTTCATTTCGAAAGCTAATTTCGGTTTAGCGTCAATTTAATACTAATCAGAGGAAATTGCGTAATGATTTGCGAGAAAGATTGGCAGGTGCCTTACCACCCCAACAAAATTTCAAGACGAAAATTTAAACATTCCTTGGGACCCTTTTTGAAGTAAAAATTTGGCATAAAAGGCTATGGAAAATGTTTCCTACATTTTTTTAGCTGAAGCTTTTAATTTTACAGTTCCCTGACATCTCATGAATATTTTAAGACAAACGTTAAAATAATCGATTCTGAGCTTTTCGGAAACATGTCGATTTTTGTGTTTAATTAATTGGAAATGTACAAATCTCTTTATAAAGATATAGTTATTGTTACCACAACACAAATATTTTTAATAACAATTGAAATAATCTATTGAGCCCTTTTCGGAAAAAATCGATTAAGTATTTAACTTTATTTTTTCATTGGTTTTTTTCACTGACTGTGGCTCTCTGCATTTCTGCCAACGTTTGAAAACGAAAATTAAAATTATTGGTCACCCCTGTTTGAAAACACGAATTTCAAATATTTTTCTTAAAAAGCAAAACTTCAACGGGTGTAGTTGAATCTATTGGTCTTATGTATACAAAATTGTAACTGGAAGTGAGCAGTACAATTGTCCAGTACTATGTTTTAATAATTTATAATATTATCATCAGTTTGTAAAATTGTATACATTTTATGATATAAAATTTTATTTATTGCCATATCAATCTATAACTCTAAGTAATAATAATTCAAACTCAAAGTAACAATTTCATTTGAAAATTGGAATCTTCATAAGAATTATTATTGTAAATATTTAATTAATATTATTTTTGTATTCAATCCAAAAAGTAGCGAAATCAAAGATGTTCAAGTCAAATAAAATGGAATAATAACAACAATGAATGAATAGTATTTAGACGTAATTTTCCTGAGTGTTGTTTTAGAATTTAAATTTGAGATGAAAATTTAGAAAATATATTTATAAACAAAATTTTTAAATTATAACAACTTAGCGGGATTGAATGTATTAAAAAGTCAATCGTCTCGATAAACAAACATATGGATAAGGTTATTAAACAAAAGAGAGCATCTTTAGAATAAAGTTTTTCTAATTTTTTTTTCAAATTCATATTATAAAACAACGTTTAAGTAATTTATTGTTCAATAATCGTAATAAATTATTATTTATTATTTTTCCATTTTACTTGGCCAAATTTAATTGCACAAGTTTATTTAATTGTACTGTCGGAATTAACTGAAAATAAACCGTGGAATAACGATCCTTTTAGCAGAAATGGACGGGCTGAAAAATCATCGTAAGACTGAAAATAAAAAGTAAAATTTATAATTAAAAAAAAGCCTTTTAAACAAGCGTTGATTAAAATGTACTAAAAAAAATGAAACAATTTTCTGTGAAAAGGGGGCTTGCAATAATAATATCGCGCAGTGCCACCCACAATAGGCCTCTCTCGAATGGAGGCCATGGTTTAGTTGGGAGTGGCAATAGGGCCGAACCGAGGCGACGACCAAACAATAGCCCCGGACAAACGCGAGAACATAGATTTAAGCGGTCGGACCAACTCAGGAGGGACATCCTTACCTGTTGGCAAAGAAGCTCACCGGCGCGAAGAGGATTCATGCAGAGGTTACATGACCGTTGGGTCAATATGCACCCGGACTATGCTCATAAAACGCCTCAGTGTTTAAGAGATCAGGTATCCTTTTTGCGCAAAACCAGATATGAAGCTGTTTTTCGGCAAGAAGAAGAGCAACATCCTCCAGCGAACATACCACCCGTTCCAGCAAGACCACCTTTGAGACCTATCCACCAAAAAGTCTTTCTCAGGATGGACAAATTATCTGAAGCTAATAATGCTGTCCCCGATTTGCTCCCCGAAGATGTTAATCTCTGGAATCTAAACTGTGTAGTTTACGAGAAGGCGGTCTCTCTGCTTAGCGACAATAGAAGTAACGATACTTCAGTACGCCTGAGTAAGACTCGCGAGCGTATTGCACAGCTTCAGTTTAAAATTGAAAAGCAAGACGGCATGCATCAAATATTCAGTGCGTGATTAGCTACATAACATCACATGAAAAATTCACTCCAAAAGTTAGGGCACTTGCTCGAAACTTAAGAAAAGCAAATCACACGCTGAACAAGTGTAAACTTTTGACCATCAAGCAGCACTGGACGCAAAAAATAAGATCTCTTTCAACAGCGAAACAGCGCCTTGAACGGCGAGTAAGATGGATTCAGTAAAATTACACCTTTTCTACTCATCCTACCCGTCTGTTCTATAACACGTCACGTGCCGTTAAAAATCCGCCTAGTCGAGAAGAGATTCAAGTCTTCTGGGAGAATGTGTATGGAGATACTTATCAGCTAAATGAAGACGCTTCAGATATATCACTCTTTCATAACTTTTGCGAAAGACAAAGGTTGCAGGCTCCAGAGCAAGAGTGTCCACTAATTACTGCTGAAGAAAGTTATCGCTAGAACAAAGAACTTTTCAGTGCCAGGGCCAGATAAAATCAACAACTTTTGGTGGAAGAAGTTCACTTCTACGCACCAACATCCAGCTCGTATATTTACTACTTTCTTAAACGGAGAACAACCCATTCCGCTGTGGCTAGTGGAAGGACGCACAGTATTGATCCCTAAGACCGGAGATTTGTCAATTCCACAGAACTACAGGCCCATAGCTTATTTAAACACCAGCTACAAGCTGTTCACTGGCATCCTCAAAGAGAGGATATTAACATCTATCGAGCCGGTATAGAGTGCAATAATTGAACAACGCGGATGCAAGAGAGGGCTGGCAGGTTGCAGGGAGAACCTGTTAATAGACAGGTGTATTACCCAAGACTCGATCAGGTATCGACGCAATCTGTCATTGGCTTGGATTGACTACCGTAAGACATTCGATAACACGAACCATGAGCTACTTATTAAGCTCCTTATGTGCCTGGAGGTGCATCCAAAAATAGAGAAGTGCATAAAAGAGCTTATGCTCTTGTGGCGGACAAGATTTGTCATAATATCTAACAAAAGATAAGTGACTACCAGCTATATCACATATAAGAGGAGAGTCTTCCAAGGAGATTCTCTAAATCCGATACTTTTATGTGTCCCGCCGAACAGAAGAGAATATAAGGTCAACCACCTTTTATACATGGACGACCTTAAAGTCTTTGCTTCCTCGAAAGAGGATCTCAACATCCTTGTGGAGGCGGTGAATAGGTACTCGGAAGCGATTGGCATGAGCTTTCGACTGGACAAGTGTGCCTGCGTCCACCTACAGCAAGGACGACTAGAAACTACACCATCGCGTGACGATCAGGATGTTCAACTCATAGGCGGAAATACCATTCAACATCTTGGTAATGGAGAAACATATAAATAACTTGGGATACCGCAAGCGGAAACCCAAAATGTGCGTGTGTTAAAAACGGTCCTTGTAAAAAGGTATCGCCAAATTCTGAGAAAAATTTGGGCTTCCGAATTATCTGGAAAGAATAAGATCCAGGCGGCCAATATGCTGGCCTGAGTTGCTGGTTGATGAGTTGAAGCAACTTGACCGAAGCACACGCAAGATGATGACAATCCATCGAAGTCATCATCCTAGATCTTCCGTACCTCGAATATACCTACCTCGAGATAAAGGGGGTAGAGGCTTGCTAAGCTTGGAGTATCTTCATCGAAGAACGGTTCTGGCTACAGCCTGCTCAGTTCTAAATAGTGCAGATTCTCTTATGCGACTCGTATAAAAACATGAAGTCGTCAATGTTGCGGCGTTTCTATACCGTACCGCAGGTAGGGCCGCAGAAATCGTAGCTTCCCGAGCCTACAACTTCTCATATAATAATAATATTAATGTGATTGAAAAGAAGCGTGTGCGTGAATATTAAATTGGTTTGCTTATGTAAATGGATTGTTCAATATGTATACCCTACGCTGTTATTTTTGGTTAGATTATTAATATATTATTATTGCATTCCTCCTGTTGGGAGGAATTATTTAATTATTAAATTATAAGTATAATTATAATATGTGACGCGATCCGAGAAAAGGGACCTATTAGGCAAAAGTGAAATTTTACAGGGCGAGCGATTGAAGAAATCTCTGCCGCTCCGCACGCGTGCAAAAACTTTTTTTCAATCATTTATATCTTCTGAAATAATGCATATGCAAGATTTCTGATAGCACCTCTAGAAATATCAGTTAAAGAACTTATAGAATCCATGATAATCCGAAAATCGAATTTTGCCTAGTAGGTTCCTTTTCTCGGATCGCGTCACATATGTATATATAATCATTTAATTATTTCGTTTCTTCATAGTTTATTTTAATAAAAGCTCGGACATCCAGGATGGCGTTCATCTTTATCATATATACGGATAAAAAAATTGACTTCTCTGATTACCTGTTTTATCGCGGA
This sequence comes from Andricus coriarius, assembly GCA_932066315.1. NCBI lineage: Eukaryota > Metazoa > Arthropoda > Insecta > Hymenoptera > Cynipidae > Andricus > Andricus coriarius. The sequence goes on along the minus strand of CAKNWT010039935.1, from coordinate 802 downwards.
AGCTGATTTCGCATAGGCGATAATTTATTGGAAATCAGAGGAAATTGAGTAATCAGGATTTTCCGCGTTTTTATAAGCACATATGTGTTCTTTGCAACCTAAAAAGAGTTTGAAGATAGATATACATTTTTTGTCTTAAAAATCCCATATTTATCAAAATAATGAAGAAAATTACCTGTCTCTTTTTGATTCTTGTGAAGAGTTTCTTAAGTTTATTAAATCCGAATAAAAATGTAAAAATTCTTAAAAAATAACAAAATGGTGGCCAGTCTACTGAAAATCAGTATGTAGGCTTTTTCTCAAAAATATGCGATATGCGATATCCTTGAAGAACTCTGAAAAAAGTTAATTTTCTTAAAAATCCAGAATTTGGGTCTTAATTAGTGCTTCAACTTTAATCCGTTAAACGTTTAAAGTATTCAAAATTTCGAATATTTTCTATATTCAACCGATTTCACATTTAACTTATAGAAACGTTTATTCGGGTATACTTAACATTGTCTTCAACTTCTTTTTTTATTTAAACTGACTTCACATAGTTGAGTTTTTGCAGGTGAATACTCAAACTCAAATACATGATTTGAAACCAAATGAAGCAGGGCTTAACATTTTTTAAACTTCGGACAACACACCTTTTGTATGCACCCCCCCCCCCCCACACACACATACTGGCAAGAAGAAGCTAACACATTTTTTCAACTATATCGATAACTGGCTTCACAGACCAAACTGCTATACAAACAGAAGAAAGAAGGAATTTTTTTCACGAGAATAGGACAATAAAATCTTGATTAAAATTCAA
>CAKNWT010039927.1:0-12308 GCA_932066315.1 Andricus coriarius | reverse complement strand
TTTTTTTTTAGTATGGGAAAAGGGGAAACGCAAGGGAATAGGAGAAAGACTGTGATACCTCCATTAAGTATTAGAACCCTTAGATTTGACGATGCCCTTTTTTAATTTGGCTCCAGGTTAAACTTTTGAAGTGAAATAATCTATTTCACCAAATCTATAGGTTATTTTAGCAAATAGTGCAGCGGCTTCTTTTTGAAATGAACCTTACAAACTTCAGGAATGTTGAATAATTTTAAAGATATTTTTTATTTAAAAAAAATCTAGTTTCGGTTTGTATTTTCCTATAAAGTAATCGAAAACTATTCTACTCATAATATGTGTCATTTGACGCACATTTCTATACGTATTAAAACACTGCGATTCAAAAATTTTTTAAATTTTATAAAAGTTAAGATAGCAATAAGACTTTTGAAAAATATTATCCAAACTTTGCGCTCGGAGTGTAAGTTTCTTTTATACTGTATCACTTCTATTCTTACTATCCTATATTTTATTACCATTTCCAGTTTAGAAAACAGCGGAGTTTATTTAGATTTTTATACTTAAAACTAATAAAATATCAACTTGGACTCACCGATCTGCGGTACGTCATACTGCCTATTCCCTCTGGCCGATCTGAGCATAAATTGCGAAGCAATGCTCGCGCCTCCAGGTAGCGAAGGGAGTTGTTGCTGGGGCTGCGGCTGTGAACCCGGCGCCTCCCGATGTCCAGAGGTAGCCATGTTCCTCTTTTCCAGAGACTTATCCACCTCCAAGTTCATCGAACTCGACCCTGCTCCTTTTCCCTGAACTTTTCTGCTCAAATCCGTTGATTCCTCAGACGGATTTCCACTTTCCTTAAACGACGATTTCGCGACGGCGGACCGGCCATCAAAGTGATTCTCCAGAATAAATTGATTCGTGATAAGAGGAGCCTCTACATAGTCGTACATCTCCGACCCAGGTCCTATTCTATTCTTGAAATCTGGTCGTTTTCTAGTGCGGTGCTGACCAAAAAAAGGCGCCTCCTCATACACAAATGGCACCACTTCCCTTTTTGCATCATGATTCCGATGCACATTTTTCAGGACGGTTGAGAACAAATCATCCAATAACTCGTTCTCATTTCTCGCCGATTTCGCGACCCCCTTATTACTCGAGACACTTTTCGAGGATCGCGGATTATTTTCCGACTGGCCATCGTAAACGAACCAATCACGCACGGCATTCCTCAGGGAATCGTCGTACCGATACGCCCTGAGGTGGAGGGCATTTCCATCCATAGAGTCCAAATTACCCACCAGCCCTACCATCTTCTCGCGATTTTGATTTCTTTTTTGATCCTGCACTACGCTCACTGGCCTATTACCCAAGGCCAAAGCCAGACCCAGTCCCACGTAGCTGAGGAGCCAGAGCATTCGATTCGTCATTTTACGAAATGCAGTTACAGATCCTCTTCTCTACTTTTGTATTTTGTATTTCCCTTTTTGTCTTTTGTGTGCTGATCAGTCTATGAAGTCGATTGCGTTAGGCCGAAGTATTGACACACTTAATACACAATTGACGAGTACAAGGAAGGAAGGAAGGAAGGAAGAAAGGAAGGTGATTAGTGGATAGAGAAAAAAATTCTTTAAGGATGTCCCTAATTTTTCCTTGAATGTGGAATAGTTTGCGTATCTTCTTGTGGGTATCGTTAGCTTCTTTTGATTTGGTTGACTGCGACGTTGTCTGACGAAGCGTTAGGCCCTTTCAGCGTTCTCCCCACGATAACGCACGTCCTTCTCTTTCGAGGCAGAAGTGCAGAGTGCTGTCCTGAAATCAGGTGGTTCGATTACAACGTGAGGTGCAAGCTACAACAACTCGAAGGTGCTCTAGTGCCAGTGCCGGATGACCAAAGGTGCACATATACTCAGGTGCTCTGTGCAAACACTTAACTTAATCAGTGCCACATACAAATGTTCGCTAAGAGTGCATAACAGGCTCAACATTTTCAAGTTCAATATCGTTAGGTTTAACATGTTTAATAAATATATATATATATATATATATATATATCACTGAGGATAGTCCTCATTAATGTGACCCCTTACCCCTCGATCAAACCATCTCACTCTCTTCGTCCCTCTCACTCTCACTCTTCGCGTCCTTATCATTTTGAGAGGTTCCACAACAACAACAGTTTATAAACCTAATTCTTCCTTGTAAAACGATCAGCGTACCAAGAAATGTTCCGAAAAATACGCGAGTCTTAAATAGGCATCCGAGTGGGCGGAATGTGGTAGGTATCTTTGTATGAGTTTACTAAATATACTTGCTAGTTTTTTTCGTGCAAAAAAGCGTGCTTCAAGAAGTATAAAACTGTGCGCTTGTGTGCTAAGGCTTAGGTTTGCTTTTTTTCGTATCGCGAAATGTGCTTATATGAAACCCTTAATTAACCCGGCTCGTGCGTCACCTTCGATAAAACCGTGCAAAAGAAAAAACTCCCAACACGAAATATCTTAAGTTTTTCAAACTTGATTAACGCCTATAAGAACCTTGGGGAACAACGATGACAACGATAACAACAAGAGGAGCACAAACGTGCAAATTCTTTCTAGATCAGGTGCTTTCGAGTGACTTTGGTTTATAGAGTGGTTCGTAATATATAGTAGAGTATCAACAGGTGCTCCAAAAGGTACGTAAAAAATAGTCGGTCGCAAAAAATGTGTAACAGTCAGTCGCGTCGGCAATTTAACAAACAGTTTCGATGACGCGAATGCAGTTACGTTAACAAGAGTGCAGGTTTTCGGTGCCGTTATGGGAATACTTGCTTCTGGACTTGCAGTGCCTGATTTTTCCGTCCACCTCCTCCTCCTCCACCTCCACCTTCTTCTTTTCTTCCCCGTCTTCTCCTTCGTCTTATTCTCCTTTCCCTCTGCTTTTCACTCGCACCCTTCTTTAATCCGCCTCCACGATACTATTAAACCATGGACCAACCCTTTCATCAGAACCGTAATCTTTCTTTTTATTATAATTATAGCAACAACACTCTCTCCTTTCTCTCGTGCTCTCTCTCTCCCTCTCTTTCTCTCTCGCTTTCTCTCTCGCTTTAAATTCCTTCTCAGGCACTCTTCACTTCGCACTTGGAAACACAAACTCCCGAAACAATTTCACAGTAAGTAGGTGCAAAACTTGGCGCACTTTACAAATCTTCGGCGCTACACCGATATCTTGAACGAGTCAGTTAGAAAGGAGTCACGGATGATTTTTGGCAAGGAACAACTTGAAGAGAGAGAAAGAGAAAAGAGAGAGAGAAAGAGAGAGAGAGAGAGAGAATAGAGAGGCAGAAGGTGAGGGAGAGAGGTGTGCGTGCAAAAATGTGCTGTGCTGACGTCGTGTGTGCTCACACCCTTTCGGCAATCAACGACGGAAGCGGCGGCGACGTCGGCGGCAAAAGTCCCATAGCTGGACTGAGCAGAATCATGATGAGTCTTCTCTTCAGAAAAAGTAACCGAAGATAGTGTTGTCCACTGAAGAAATTGACCGGGTCGAGTAGGAAAGAAACCGGAACAATATGAACGGAGATAATTAATCGGAGGTATTGTGACCGGATAGATTGTGACCGGAATAAAAATTGAGGAGATGAGGAAGTTAAAACACTTTAGTTCTGCATTGTAGGGAAAATCTGCGTGACCGTTTCACCACCGACTGATCTGTTCGTGGTGTCTTGCCGTGTGTCTACCGGTTACGGATGACGATTAGCTTCTAGGAGTGTGCAGCTGGGCTGGAGCGGCTGGAGCCGTATATCGGCGGCAGAATCAGCGCCGAGAGGAGGTGGCGACCGTGGAGGTTGCTTCTTTGGCTCGTGATGACGGGGGCTGGAGGGCTGGGGCGGTGGGTTAGTTTAGCGAGTGAGCCGGCTGGCGCCCTCACCAGAACTAACTCCCACGCTGCGCGGCACAAAGCACCATTTTAATACGGCGCACATCCCCCTACATTCAACCCCCACTCGGGTGGCGGCAGTAAAACCATCCCTCCGACTTCTCCTTCACCCGAACCCTCCCTCGCAGCGCCCAGCGTCGAGATACTCTCCCGCACGGATCGTGTTGTGGTTGCCTAACTACGTGTGCTACGGCTACATTCATAAAACTAGCAGCTCGTGTAGGAGACGTTCAGGCGCTACGCTGGGTTGCTTGGGGGTTCTCGAGGATTTTTCCTCTAGAACAAGCCTCTTGGTAAGATTCCGACGAGAGTAAGAGCAGACGGATGGGTTGAAGGGATGTGTTGAGTTGAGAATGACGGGGTTAGTTTGTATGTGCTTTTCGCATGGAAAGCAAAATTGGCTTTGGGAAGTAAATTGGCTATGGGAAGGCAAAATTGGATATAAGAAGGTAGGGTGGCCAAGTGAAGGTAAATAAATTTGTAAGGTCTTTATAAAAAGGGTGGATTTAAAGCTTGCAATGGAAACGTTGAAAAGAGATGTACCTATACATTAATTATTCTCTGCATCCCAAGGGTAAAAGAAATACATATTTTAGGAGCTGCTCTTCTTATGTAAACAAATCATCTTTCTTGCTAAGATTTCGAGGGGATGGTCATAATCCATCATTGACTTGTCAAAGTATAAAAGTTGTATCGGAAATGAGACAATCTTATACTTCATTTAAATTTTAACAATGAATGCTGGAAACAAGGCTTGAGTATGGAGCTACAAAAAAGAAGAAATGTATTTATAAGTAAAATTGCATATTTATATGTGCTTGTGGTAAGATTCCGACAAAACTAAAAACAGACGGATCGGAGGGTAGAGTAAGGATAAGAATTGAGCATGACGCATTTAGTGTATATGTGCTATTCCTATGGGAAGAGCAACTGTGTTTGAAAAGTAAAATCGTTCTGCGAAGGCCAAGTTGGTTATGAAAATGCAATGGCCATGGGAATATACATTAAAAACTTTTTTTACATATGGGTTCCTACAGGTCCTGCACACTCTATTGATCGAAACAAACGAATTTCTAAATTCAATCATCAAATTGGAAATAAAAACAATTACTTTCAAAAGCGAAGGTTGTATTATTATTAAATGTTATAAAAAAAACTTATAACTTGTATCAGAATATTGAAAAATATGAGTAGGCTTCGGGAAAATAAGTACACTGAACAATTTTGGCTTGAATTTTAATTAAATAAAGGCGTTCATTGACAACGAAAGGTGATTCTTTAAGTTGGGTTATATTGTGTTAATGTAGGAAACCAACACAAACTTTACACACGAACATGTTAAAATGAAAATTTACCGTACTCAAGTTTAAGGAGGTTTTCGAAATTTCAGGGGTTAAAAGCTAATACAAATAATTTTAAAGAGCAGATTGGTTTAGATAAACAGGAAAACTTATTTTTATCTCCTTGACTGATGCAAATTTGACAAGGGACCATCCACACATTACATAAAATTACGTAAAACATTTGAGGAGGGTGGGGGTTCTACCCTAGTGTAATACAACAGCGAAAAACTACAGGCTATACATTACATGGAACATGAAACCATGAATTTCTTTATAAAATTGTTTATACAATATACATAATTGTCTTAATTCTGTTAGAAAAAACTCTATAAATAGAAAAATTTTACATTTTTTCATTAAACTTGTTTCAAACATTAACAACTGTTTTCGCAATTAAGCTTTGAGTTGAGGAGAGTTGAGGAGGCGTGGGTTTAGTACCTATGTGCTTGTCGCATGGAGTTAAAAATTGGCTTTAGGAAGGCAAACTTTGATGTGAGAATGGAAATTGGCCAAGGGGTGGTAAATTAAAGATGCGCAAAAGCAAGATATATAGTGTATATAATCGCAATTTTTAAAAATAAGAAAATAAGTGTAAATGAATATGTATGTTCTAATAAGGACCAAGATTCGACTAACCCGTGTGGAAATTGCCCAGCTTGGCCTCTTTTAATTAGTGGCCCTCTAGAGGCCCCACAAAGGCGGCCCACTAAACGCCCAGCTGGGCCCTCGCAGGGGCCTACATATTTGCCCCTTTATTATTTTCTACAAAAAATTCCAAGTCCCATCACCAAGTTTAACAAAAATTTGTTAAAAATTAGTCCAAAAACAAAGATTAAATTATTATAAGAAATTCCAAAAAGTATTTTTATCATAATCTTTTTTACCTTGTTTGGGGTTGTGGAACATAGAAATATTTTCCATTATTCAGCTAAATTCTAACTCCGAAAATATGACTTTAAATACAAAGGTTAGGTTGTTGTAAAATTTTCACAAAAAAATTGTTGCTGACCATTATTTTCATCATGTCAAAAACATTAAAACGTTTAAAGGCCAGCTGATACTGCGGATCGCCGGTAACTTAACCTATAAACTTTGAGAGGTATTAGTGAGGTACGCGGCGACGGTGCTCAGAAAGAATGACATTCAGAGGTCCGAATTGCGCTTTTTGAAGTAAGAAATGTTAAAGGTCTGTTAAGGTGAATGATAAATAGTGATCCTTCAAAAGAAAACATGGATAAGAAAACTATAAATAAAATTAGTTTTGAAAAATATCGATCAGGCCAAAAAGGCTTAAAAGAGTTGAATTCGCCGGACGATGACTGGTATGAAGATAAGATTAAAACTTGTCTTTTAAAATCATAAGTTACTATATTTACAGTTTATAGTATTAAATGTTGATAATAAAGTGAGACAGAAATGTCGAGTTTGTGAAAGTTTAGAAAAATAAAACTGCATTATGTGCTTCAAGAGAAATTTGTCAAATAAATCAATTTATTTATAAAATTCTACAGAAGAAATTGATAATTTCTGGTTTTAGGCATTCCATTCTTAGTATATTATAATTGTATCATTTTCAATTAAAAAAAATTTTAATGCTCTTGCAGGGCTTTAAAAGGGAAAATTACTGTAGGGCCTATGTGTGCCTTACAGGGGGCTTAGCCGGGCACTACAGAGGGCCAATGCATTGGCCCTTCGTGAGCAGCCTACATGGGGCCTTCGAAGGTGAGCATGTCGAAACTATGTGGGCCCTTCATAGTTTGCCAACATAGGGCCAACGTAGTAAAGGGGAAAATTACGATGGCCCTCGCGGGGGCCAACTCAAAATTTCCACACGGGAATAAATAAACATAATCAATATGGATATTTTGTGAGATGGGAAAATGTGAAGAATACAGCTAACGGGTCGTTTTTCAGGTGAAGAATAAAACTGCACGAATAATAATAAATCAAAATTTGTACACAATTTTAGATGAATTTTCTTTACGGATACTACCTACTATTCTGCGCATCGAAAATTCCTGTTGAATACGAACACTAAACGCATAAAATGTTGACTTATACAACTTTAAACAAAATTGTAAAATTCAGCGTGATTTTACGTTTCGTTATTCAGTTAGTCCGTCTGAAAGGAAATTTCACGCTAATTTTAAATATGAATCAGAAATAATCCTGAGTATTACACTTTTCAATTTTTCGTAAGCATCTTAATTCTAAAGCATTCAAAAATTAAAAGAAGAAATTAATTTTCTTTTGTTAGAAAATTAATTAAAGTTTTTATTCCATCAAAGTATTCATCACAGTAACGCGAAAGTCCTATATTCATCACAATGAGACAACTGTTACTGGAACATATCTTATGAAAGTTTCCTATACTTTGTCTTATCTACCATATGTCTTGTATTCCAGGAATGAAGGAACATCTATTATTCACTAACATATATTTTTCAATTTCTTAAATCTGCTATCTTTTTGTTTTATAGCCTAACCGTTTTATGGATGATAAATAATTTTAACATCATCAGCTAACTAACAAGTTGACACCAAAATAGCTCTTTTCAGCATACAAAGTAGAATAAAAAAGAATGTACGAGCACCGAGCACACAAGGTGAGTGTTTGGTACTCAGATACAAGGCACTCTTCAAGCCTCCTTGTTACTCTCGTGGAGTTTATTATCAAACACTTCCTTCTTCGTCACCCCTCAAATCATAGGACAAAAACAAGGAGGTTTCATAAACCGACAAAAAATAAGAAAAAATGTATGCATCGTGTCGTTAATATTAGCACGCTACAAAATAAAGGATATTTAACCATAAAAACGTCCCCCTTCTAACCACGGCCAGAGGGTGTCTTCCCTCTTGTGTGGTTCGCACTTAGTGGCACTGAAAGGACTGTAAGAAACTTTTACCTAAGTATAAGCTTACATAGTCCTCTCTAGAGTAGCAAAGAATTATATTTCTTTTATTGAGCACTTTACGCGAAAAAATTACGTATACAATAATAAACATAATGAACCGGATATAAATAAAATTTGCAGATGTTACTTTTTATTTTCCAAACTATGCACTCAAGTTGTAATTAAAAACTGTTAATGTTCCAATTATGCAACCATGTATGTTCGAATTAAAAGAGCATGACAATTTGCATTACAAATTAAATTTCAGAGTCATATCGTATTTTTTGTTTACTATTTTGAAATGAGTTTTCAAGAATATAACTTCGTTATAATATAATCACTATAATTAGCTAATGAAAATGTCAGGTTCCATGATTATGTTTGCTAATTAAAACGACACAAATCTAATTTATTTAATTAGAGTTCTGCTTTAATTTGCAGTGGATCAAGTACGATAAATTCTTTAGAGATACAATTTGGGTCTTAGGAATTGTAAATTTGGAACCTGTCCAAATGCATCTTAAATCCAGCATCGTTTCAACTTAATTACATATAGCTGTCCTGAATTTCAAGTCAAGCTTGCAACTTCCAAAAAGGAGTGGGTCTTTAAAAAAATGAGATGGTGTAAAATGAAAAGTGATTTTGAAAATTGATAAAATCACTTTCCAAGAAATGCATGGAAAGATATTAAGTTTAGGAAAATGGAAGTCAGAAATTATATCGATCCACTAAATATCTACCAAAGATTTCCCCGAGGAAAAACTTATGAACGAGAGTATGCGACCCACGCACAGTGGGACGTTTTAATCGCGATATGTCTTTCTTGGAAAGAAGTAGTATATAGTAAAAAGGTGAAGGGTAAAGGCAATCAATTGGCTTTTATGTTAATGTGAGGCAAAAAGCTTTTAAAAATTACACCGCTCCTTCTACTGCCATTACTTTTATACATTTTTTTAGAGGCATTGCAAATAACTATTAAGTGACTTAATTGAAGAGAAAAAGTTATTCAAGATTTTTGTAACGTTTATCTGAAAAAGACTCCGCGGATCTTTTTCCGGAATCTTCGAATTATAATTTTTTGTAGCTAGATTAGCTACACAGAAACAAAAATTGTTATGGTTCGCAAGGAAAAAATTTACATTTAGAGACAAGTTGAAATTATACAATTTCAAATGGTAAGGATTCCAAAGGTGATGCGAATAAAAGAATAATGTAAATCACCTTTAAGTGCGTTCTCGCTCCCTGCACCTGAAGAGAAGTTATCTTTAAATTTCATAGATTGTTTCTATAACTTCGTTTTTTATTTTAAAGTGATTTTATTTGAAAGTACCTCTAAAAGAAGTACAAATATATTCTATTTTAAATAATGCTGTTTTCTTTTCCTTCTTTGAATTGTAGAAATAATTTGTTCAAAACTATTCGTTTACTTAAAAAAAAAAGTTTATTCAAATAAATTACTGGCTAAAATATAAAAAAATAATTTATTTGATCTCATTATTTTAAACCAAGAAAATTATTTCTTCCAATGAAATGAAATTTCGTTCAATATACACTCTAAATATAAATAAATGAAATTTTACTACTTGCTAGTGAAATTCTATTCACTCAATTAGAGAAAAGTAAGCAACGAAAGATTAGTAAAAAATTACTAATTGGATCAGTCGAAATATTTCCTAATTCGATACCGAAAAATCGAGGAAAATTACTAGTTTCTTTTTGGAAATATATACAAGTATGATTTTATTTATTATTTATTTTGTATTATTCAAAGAAGGTTATAGAAATGAAAAACGTGAGAAATACAAAAGTTTAATAAAAAAAAAAGAATGTGTAAAATTTTCAGCAACATAACGTATTTACAAGTTTCTGTTTCAAAATAGAAAAAGAAGGATTATTTTCGTTAAAAATAATAATAATAATTAGAGAATTAACAATTAAGGGACCTAAAAATTAAGATTTGTAAAATCAAGCGCTCAAATTTAAACGATTGAACCATTGTATCATAGGTCGGGATATAACATATTTCTCATGTGGAAGCGGGGCAGCCGCTTTGGTTTAAGCAAGATTGAGGGGCCCCCCACAAATTGAAAAATATTTTATATCCCCTTCTACGATGCGGCAGTTCAGTTTTAGAATTTATTTTATTTTGTAGTTCATGAAAATAGAAGAAATTTCCCAAAAGTACTTGGATAGATTATGACCAGCTTTTTTTGTATGAGGTCCTTTGAAAATGTTCCAAATTGAACGTATTACATTTAAAATTATGAGAATTGAATAGTTTTAAATTAGAGTTGCTGAAAATAATGCAATTTTAAATTGCAATCGTAGTAATTTTAAGAATTTTCAAATCCACTTTGAACTGCATAATTTCATGTGATATTAATTTAAGGAAGCTGAACATAGATCCTTCTATTGAGAACTAAAAAAATTCCTTGTCAGAACATAGATTCACTCTCATTTGGAGTTGTCCATGTCTAAAGTAACGCTTTTATGGGGGACGGAGGGTTTAAGAGGAACTTTTATGATTCGATTACGACGGGGAAGGGAGCAGGGTTCGAAAAATTTTACGTAACCTTTTTAAATTGTAATCATTTTTTTATAAATAGAAAAATAATATAAGAAGATAGGGAGGAGTGAAAAAAAATTATATACTAAAATCTGATTTTAAGGCATGTGTTAAAGTTGATGTATCCTATCAGAACAACCCATTATTTAAAAAAAATTAAAGATCTCACTTTCGGCCAACACAGAGGAGTTAAAAGTTTTTAAAGTTTGGACAAATAAAAACTTTTTTTGAGTTTGAAAAATTAAAAATGTTTTCTATGAGTTCAAAAATTATTCTAAATTTTTTATGTTCACATTTTTCGATAAAAACAATAATATGAAATTATATTTAAAATATATATATAATTTTTGAGCAAGTTACAATGTTTCAAAATACTAACAAAATTTAAGTTTTCTTTTTTGTCTTTGACCGAATCCATTTCAAAGCAGGCAGGCTCTACACTTGAAGTCGCATAATCTCTGCAAGACGAAGTGTTTTTCCGATTTGCAACAAAAAATTTTTTGTGATTTTTATGTGGGCTAAATAAATTTTGTAGCCAGGAAATTTTTTTTCATAATATTAAATTTCCTCATTTTTCTCTCAAACAACGACAGATACGAAAAAATTTTAACATGAAAGTTCACACGTCTAAAAAAGTTCTATAAATAATACCTCTGGCTCTTATGCGATATCATGCATCGCTTACGAGAAGACTTCCAAAATTATATTTTTAGTGAAAAAATTCTTCCGGAGTCAAAATTTTTTTAGCCCGCATAAAGCTAATAGGATGCCTTTCCTATATAAGCAGAAGCTTTTGAAAAGTGTTAGGAAGAATAAAAAAGATGGGGTTTGTTCAATATTTGAAGGAAAAAAAACGATTTTCTGGAAAACTCCACCTTCTGTACTTTTTCCCATATTTCTGTACAGTTCCTGCTTATACATAGAAGATATACCAGATTTATGCGGGCAAAGCTATTTTTTAAGCTGATATTTTTTCCCTAAAAATATAGTTTTTGAATTTTTCTCATGAACGATACATATATCGCAAAAGTATTTTTTGTTGGACTTTCTCAGATTCGTAAACTTTTATACAATTTTTTCGTATTTGTTGTTTTTTGTGAGAAAAAATAAATATGTGTTAATTATGAGAGTAGAAATATATCAGAAAATTAAAATATGCATAACTTCGTGAAAAATGTTTTTTTTCCGTGAATCGGAAAAATAAGTATCGCCTAATTTGCTCTAAAAAACAACATATTTCGTCCCCGAGAGATTTTGCGACTTCAAGTGTAGAACCTGCCTGATTTGAAATTGATTCGGCCATTTGGTTAATGGGATACTTATTTACAATTTTTTGCAAAGTATTTTTTAATATATCAGTTATATTTTAATTAAAGAAAATCCAATAGTTCTTTGAGCGTGAATTAGTATCAATTAATGTTGTAAAGTTCATGTAAATGAAACGAGAAAAAACCAAATATACAGGGTGTTTTTTTTTAACTTGAGACATCGAAATATTTTAAAATCATACGCATCCTATGAAAAAAATATTGGTAATGAAAACTTTTTATTTTCGAGGGGGAAAAGCGATTTTGAACAAAATTTACCCCACCCCACCCCCCAGGA
>CAKNWT010039898.1:0-13338 GCA_932066315.1 Andricus coriarius | reverse complement strand
AAACACTCAACTGGGAGGTGCTACCTCATCCCGCTTATTCGCCAGATTATCACCCTTCTGATTACCATCTGTTTTCGTCGATGGGTCACGCGCTCGCTGAACAACACTTCGATTCGTACGAAGACGTCGGAAAATGGCTTGACGTGTGGTTTGCATCAAAAGATAAAGACTTTTTTTGGCGTGGTATACACAAATTGCCCGAGAGATGGGGAAAATGTATAGCAAGCGAGGGAAAATACTTTGAATAAAGTTTATTTTATTTTCTGCAAAAAGAACGACTTTCTTTTGCCTAAAAAACAGCGAATTTAAGCTTATACACCTGGTAGTAAATACAAATTTGATGGAGTAAAATCAAGAGACCCAAGGTGATTAGCCAGAATTCCAAATATTTGTTTCTCCTAGGCTTAGCAGTCTTGAAAGGGGAAAAAGAACAAAGTTTCAATAAAGAATTTAAAAAATGAGATAAGGGAATTTATCTTTGAATTTAGATAACTGAAGTATTACTTACTAAATTGTTTTTGTAGAGTTACTTGACTAAACTCTGGAAGTTAATCCAAAATTTGAGTGTGGGTTCCCGAGGTTCAATGGGTTTGTTGTAGAACTGGCCAAAAGTCCAGATATGGCCCTTCACGTGGATCGTGAAGTGCGGAGATTCACCTGATGATATCAACAGGTAGATTTTCCAGATTCCTTCCTGGATCGGTAGAGGGTGTCCTTCATGGAGCCAAATGGTATTTAGGATTGTTATTTCTTATTGCGGTTGATTCACAATTCACCAATTTGTATGAACTAAGACAGAATACTCGCGAAAATAATTCAACCGACGGATAACAGAAACACTGAAGAACTCACGGATTACAAACGGGCAGAGCCTTCGGCGGAAAATGGACAATCGAGACTACTAAACTGATGGATTCAAAAATGGACAGAGCCTTCGGCGGAAAATAGAAAAACCGAGACTGAACTTGATAATTTTTGTAGGGTTTATATATGGAATAGATTCCATGCGAATCCCCAAAATCAATACGGCTAGGAACATTAATTAGTGGCCATTTTGGGTTTTTCCCTTTTTACATTACTGAATTAGGGGAGACTAGAAAAGTTGTACATGATAAGTGTGAAGCCACATGCGACGTATACTATTCGTAAAAAATCTTATGGAATAATACCAGGCAGATTTGTATTGATTTGTATACCGTTACGTCGCAGGACGTAACACTATAAAGACTCTCTCTAAAATTGTAATTATTTAAAAAATATATAGTATAAAGAAAAAAATGCAATTATTTTTAAAAATTAATTATTATCTTCATTATCTAGTTTCGATTTTCAACCTATATTCTGCTGTTCAAAATATCCAAAATGAATGTGAAGGAATATTTGAAATAATTGAATGTATTAAATTGAAGGAAAAAGAAGCAAAAAGTTTGAACGTGTCATTCATAAAATAATTTTATTTCGAGAGAAAACGATTTTGAAAAGTTGGTGCTTTGACGGTTTTGTACCGTGCTATTCGTGCGACATCACAAATTTATAAAAAAAAGCAATTAAATTATACGTTTATTTTGGTGTCATTTTTATTTTCTGAAGCAAGTTTTATTAATAATAAAATCAGATAATTGTACAAAACTGATATTTAAAAATAATTATTCATAGTAAAAAATATTTGCATGAATATATTAGGTTGAAAATAATTTTGTTGATAACTCATTATGAAATAAGAAAATCTCTGTATTAAAAGATTAGTACTGACTCAGTACTTGCCAATACTAAGATTGATTAAAATAGAGATTTTGTTATTTCATAGAGTTATTATAGAAATTAATTTTTAAAGTAATGGCTTCATGTAAATATTATTTACTTTGGCCAATTATTCTTAAATATAATGCTTTTACGATTCTTAGATCTAATTAATAATAAAACTAGCTTCAGAGAACAGAATTCACACCAAAACGAACGAATAAATTCAATTGGATTTTTTTATAAATTTGAAATACCGCGCAAATTTTGAAAGTTCTTAAGCGATTAATAGCGAGATTAACAGGTTTTCGCATAATAATAGTAATTATTGCAAGTTTTTTATTATATACTACTGTTATGTTGTAGACAATATGTTTCTTAATAAAAATCAAAAACATCATTATAAAAGTGGCCCAAAAAATAATGGTGTTTTTTTTTTTGCTTTTCAGGAAGGCGCCCCTACATATCGACTTCCCGCGGACGCCTTAAGGTATCCAGTCCGCCACTGCGTATGTCAATCAATCTTGTGCTGCTTACAACTTAAACCACTACATCGGTCACTGTCAAGAGTGGCATAAGTTTGATGCTGCTAGTCAGCGTCAAACTGCGATTCGATTACGTTTATGCTTTAATTGTCTCCAGATGGGACATTGCAGTCGTGATTGCCCCTCGAAAGCTCGTTGTCGTCTATGCCATAAACCGCATCATAGCACACTTCGTGAAGATATGACTCGTAGAAGGCCTTTGACTGCAGACTCGGAACGTTTAACTTCTAAGAAAGTTCGTTTGGCTTCGGAATCTGATTATTCGGTTGAGAAACAATCAACCGCCTCTTCCTGACAAGTCCTGCTTGCTACAGCACAAGTCGCCGTAAAGACCTCGGATGGACACAATCTTCGAACAAGAGTTCTCCTCGACCCTGGCTTTGAGACTAGTTTTGTATCCCGCCAACTGGTTCACCGCCTTGGTCTACCACAACAGGCCATCAATATCCCCATCAGCACAGTTGGAAATAAACCAATCGAAATTACTCGTCGACGCGTGACCCTTCATCTCGAATCTCGGGAATCATTGTTACCCGTCGAGGTAAATGCTCTTGTTCTTTCCGATCTTGATATGATCACTCCATCGGAGAAAATCGTGGATAAAAATTGGCCTCATATCCAGGGGCTTCCCTTGGCGGATCCAAAGTTCACTGTACCCAAACCCATTGATGTGCTCTTAGGTGCTTATGTTTACGGCTCACTTCTTCTAGATGGAATTCGTCAAGGATCCCGAGAGGCTCCCGTCGCCCTTCGAACCGTCTTCGGATGGGTTGTGATTGATCCGGTCGGATTCTCTGCACCTTCAGATGAATCGAAACATTCTAGAACCATAATGGCCTTAAGTGTTCACCAAAAGGACAACCTTTCCAGCATTCTGAAACGATTCTCGGAATAAGAGGGAGTAAATATTCCCCCGTTGATCTTTTTCGAGGATCAGGACTGTGAGCGATCCTTCATGGACGGACATCGACGTGACAGCACCGGCAGATACATCGTACCTCTGCCCCTTCGATCATCCTCCATTCACAACTTAGGAGAATCTCTGCAAGGAGCTAAACGTATACTCGATTCCGTATGTCAACGATTGGAGAAGGACGCCTAGCTAAACGAGGAATATACGCGTTTTATGTCTGATTATGAAAGATTGGGGCACATGCGCCTTATTCCTTCTACAGAAACACTTATGAGTTCCAGGCCCACTCACTACATCCCACATCATGCCGTTTGGCAAAATTCAGATGGTCGTCCCAAACTTCGCATCGTCTTCAATACATCGCAGAGAACTTCTACGGGTCTCTCCTTGAATAATCTGTTGTACACCGGTCCAAAACTGCAAAATGACCTTGCTGCCGTCTTGAGGCGGTGGAGATTCCCTCGAATTATTTTCTGTACTGACGTCGAAATGATGTATCGTCAGAACAGAGTTGACGAGAGAGATGTCGATCTGCAACGTATCGTTTTGAGGAAACCAGGAGCGAACAAAGATGGTCAATATCAACTTTGGCCTCTAACCTACGTAATGTCATGCTCTCCCTATCTGGCAATCCGCACCCTTCAACAGCTAGGAAAAGACGAAGCGAACAGTTATCCTGCTGCCTCAGAGCTGATTCGAAAAAATATTTATGTTGATGACATCTTATTAGGCGCGAGTGATGAAGTTTCTGCCATCAAACTTCGAGATTGACTGATTCAGCTGTTGAAATCTGGAGGAATGCATCTGAAGAAGTAGGCTTCCAACTATTCTCCTCTCTTATGTGGAATTCCTGAGTGCGCTCGGCTGCGTAACAGTTGGCTACAGCTCGAAACCGATGGCCCAGTTAATGCTCTGTGAATCGCCTGGGATCCTGTATCCGACGAAATTTCGATTCGAAGCACCAGTAATCGACCGTGAACCCCTGATCACTAAAAGGATCACTCTGGAAAGCTCAAGTTGATTGGGATACTCCACTCGCTAATCATTTACTCCAAAGATGGACAACATTTCAGACTAATCTATTTGAGATAATTACGATACATTGCCCACGTTGGATAGGCTATCATCCTGAAGATCGAATCGAAATACACGGTTTTGGAGATGCCAGCAAACATGCATTCACTGCTGTAGTTTACATTCGAGTAAATTCCTCACATGGAACATACAATACACAACTTATCACGTCCAAGACTCGTGTCGCACCCGTTAAAACCATCACTACCCCTAAACTGGAACTCTGCGCTGCTGTGCTTGTGGTACGATTGATTGATTACGTACGCGAAGAATTGGAACTCCCTCATTCGGTCACCTACGCTTGGTCAGACTCACGAAACGTTCTCAGTTGGATTCAAACAGCTGCTCCTTTCCGTTGGCCGATTTATGTCGCGAATCGAATTTCGGACATCCAGCCAACTCTGTCAAACGCCTTTTGGCGTTATGTTCCTACAAAAGAAAATCCAGCGCATGTTGCTACTCGAGGAATGGAGCCTCGAGCTTTAGTATAGAAGAGTCTGTGGTGGAATGGTCCCGAATGGTTTTCGCAGAGTGAATCTTACTGGCCAGCGTTCCATTGTCTTGATTAGGCGGTCCCAACTGAGGCTTCGCAAGGCCATGATGAGGAATTCCAGCAGCCACTTATTGCGGTTCGTCACGCACTTTGTCACCTTACTACGAACTGCAATTTTTTCTTCATTGGCTCGTCCAACCAGAGTGATTGCGCGGTGTTTGCGCTTTAAGCTTCTCCTTAAGCCTGCGCTCAAGGCTGCAGATTTAAGAACGAATTAAGCACCCTTCATCAAGGAAATGCACTTGAGAAACAAAGCAAACTCGTCCGATTACATGCATTCATCGACACAACCGGAATTTTGAGAGTCGGCGGACGACTAGCGAACTCTTCTTTGCCCTATGATCACTGCCACCCAGTTATTTTGCACGGCGACAGCCCTCTCGCGTAACTTATTATTGACTGGGCACACCGGTGGATTCCAGTTAACATACTCGTATGCTGTTCGCCGAGCATGGATTATTCGCGGTCGCGTTTCTGTCAAGGCGCGTATCCGTAACTGTATTCCGTGCACTCGGGCCAGAATCCAGAAATCCGAGCAACTGATGGGGGATCTTCCTGCTGAAAGAGTTACAGTTAGTTTTCCTTTCTAAAAGATTGGAGTCGACTATGCCGGACGATTCGCGGTAGTAGGAGATCTCACCACGCAATCATTTCTCGCCGCTCATCGACGTTTCGCTGGTCGTCGAGGTACTCCTCGTGAGATGTGGAGTGATAATGCGACCACATTTCATGGTGCTCTGGACAAGCTTCGCTCGATGCTAAGACAACCGGAGATTGACTGGAACCTAGTGGAGGACTCTTTGGCAAACTAGGTCATTAAGTGGAGATTCATCCCACCATCCGCCCCTTACTTTGGTGGCTTGTGAGAGTCCAACATCAAATCGGCAAAATCTCTTATGAAGAAAGTTGTTGGGACTCAAAATCTTACTTATGAAGAGTAGTCTACTCTCGCTGTAGAGATTGAAGCATGCATGAACTCCCGGCCTCTACTTCTAATTACGGGCGATCCCGAAGATCTCGACGCCTTAACTCCAGGTCATGCTCTCGTAGGCAGAACATTAGAACAAATTCCCAGAGCAACAACTTCGGATAAGGAACCGAACTATGTCACTCACTGGCATCTTGTCCAAGCAATGCGTGAACAGTTTTGGAAACGTTGGTTTCATGAATACATTCATACACTTCAACCAAGAAATAAATGGACTGTACCGAAACGTAATCTTCAAATTGGGGTCGTAGTGTTGATTGTCGACCCATTTTTACTTCGACGTGGGACATGGCCTTATGGACGGATCACCAACGTTAGACCCGGAGAGGATGGACTTGTATGAGCTGCCACTTTTAAAACTTCTTTTGGGACCTACGACCGCCCCGTCATCAAATTGTGTTGGCTACCAGTCGTGCGCTGACTCTATATGGACAATAGTGCTACATGGCGGGCGGAACTGATTTTTTTCATACAGAGACGTTTACTGTGTGCGTGATGGCGGGCGGCTCTAAACTCTTGACCTTCATACGTGGAATCTGTTTCGTTCAGCGAACGAGACGGGCGGGATGTTAATAATTTGTTTGATGTTATTGTTCTTGTGTTTAGTGACCTTCAGGTTCATTAGTAATAAAATCGTTTCTACCCAATGCTTCTTCTCCTTCAATGTTCCTTTTCTGTTTATGAGTTTCGGGTGCTACCTTTACGTTTGAGTGGTGACTCAGGTAGTCGCTTTATGGTTCCTTTGATGTGGACTCCCGGACCCTCCCTCCCAGCTAAAAAAGAAAGTATTGATACGAATTTAATTGAAAATACTAAGACACCCTGCAAATTCCGCTTTGCTACAATGACGCATTGGACCCATGTGTCAATGCGTGTAAATTCGTGAAGATTGTATTTCAATTTTCAATCTTCCTATACGTACAAATACGGTGCAGAAGTCTAATGTCAGCGAATACACTTCTATGAGTCAGCACGCAAACGCTTCAACATTGGTCAATGCGTCTGAATTCGTGAGAGTAAAATGCATGCTTGAATTCGCCCCAATGCGTCACGGCGAATTTCAGCAAGTGTTGATTTATACAATTTAATCCGTAACAGAAAAACCGACGGGCGGGGCAAATAGAATTTTTTGTAAATGTTTAGTAACTTGTCTCGTAGCTCAGTGGTGAGTACTCTGGATTGATACACGAGGGATCACTGTTTCAAGTCTCGACGCATGCACTTTTTATCAATTTTTTTTTCTAATTGACCTTGACCACGCATTCAATTCGCGCTGTCTCCATTCATCTGAATGCGTCTCAATGCGTTTGAACGAATCAGAAAACGGGATTCAGACGCATTACAAAAATGTTAATTCGCCCCAATCCGTATCAATTCTTTTTTTTTTGCTGGGCTTTTGGCAGTTTTCAGTTTTAATCAAGGCGTCGGGGAGTGTAGCCGCTTTCGCTGGTTGCAACGATTAAAGTCAATTGTGCTTCTTCTAGAATCTTCAGGTATTTGAGTCCTTTAATTAAAAGTCAGTGGTTCCTTAAGTTCCCATTGCTTGTTCAGTGATTTCCCGACTGGATCGTCTTCTGGTGTTGTGGGAAGTGACGACTCAGATGACGTATTACTTCCGGTCGTGTCGGGATCGATCGTTCGGTGAACGATCGTGGACGTAGCTTCCGGAGGCTACATTTTTGCCAATTTTCTCAAACAACCAAAAGCTTTTTTTGGGCACGAAAGGAGTGCTTTATTGGATAGACTTGGGGACTCGTATCTCGGATTAAATCGATAAAAGGTATTTAGAAGTCACTGATAACGGTGATAAATTGTGTCCAGTCCGTCATTAATTCAAAAGACTGGTGTTTTTATAACGGATTTGCGTTTTTAACCTCCCTTGGATCTCAGGTATCGAAGAGAGAGCATCGTATTATGTTTCGATAATAATGAAAATAAAAAAGACGAAAGAAATAAAAAAAGAGAAGGAAGGTGATTTGGTTGGTTGCCTTCTCATATTTTCTTTCCTCTTTTATATTTTTGTCCAAGGAAAATTTTTCATGATTTAAAAAAAAATTAAAATGTGAACTAAATAATGTGTGAAAAAATAACTAAAAAATAATGTTTGAAAAAAAAAAATTTATTTGAAAACTTGAAAAAACTTCTGGCCATAGTGTTCTTCACAAAAATATATAAATAGAAACAATTCTACAAAACAATAGCTAAATAATTGATAAAAAAAAATAATAAAAAATTTCAAAAACACCGGGGAGGTTTTCTCCTTCTGTCCATTTTATATCTCCTTCGTAAACATTCCCGGTGTAGTTACATTGTTTCAATTCGGAAAATTTGTGCTTGGTAATTTATTTATTTCTTTTTGCTTAATTAATTATTTTGAATATTTGTTTCCCATGAAATTCGCTTCTGTGATGGTATCATCAAAATTTGGGACTTTTCAGCTTTATTATTTACAATTTTTTTATAATCATAACTTTTTAATTAGAAGTATTTTTTAAACTATGTTTTTATTTATATGATTGTAAAGAACACTAAGACCGGGAGTTTTTTCAAGTTTTTAATTTTGTAATTATTGTGCCGACATCTTGAATTTTTCCCACGCAATGTAAAATTAGGCTATTTCACAATCGCTACCTGATCAGAAAACAATGACTTATCGTCTGCAATCTCCAATACTGAGTATGCAAAATGCACTACTGTCCTTATGAAACTCACGATAGATGCAATTTAAAAATAAAGTATAATAGATTATCCGTTTTGTTGAAGTTATTCTCGGAAAGAGGAAATATCCTTTGTTTGGTTATACGTGTTATTTTATACTTATGACGAACTGAATTATTCTAAAAAAGTGTGCGAAACGCTGCTTAGTAGAGGTTGCGTAGAACTTCAAAAAGTAAACAGATACCAAGCCGCAGAAAAAGGTAAGTTCAATGCTTTTTTCAATTTCTCATTATAAAAAAATAAATGCAAATATCAGCTCAATCAAAATCTGGTTCAGTTTCGATTAAAGACCGGTATTCATGTTTTTCTAACAAAATAATAGTGTCAGCCTTGATAATCTAATTTTTTCCACATACAGTAGAAGTCCGATAAGTATCTCATTTCGGGGCTGTAGGGGCGGAAAATTCTAGGAATTGCGGACTTATCGGATGCCCTCTCTAGTAGCATGATATTAGGTGCGCGCATGCGTAAGAATGAAGCGCAAATCATAAGAAAAATAGCACACGTAGTGGGAGAACCCCAATTAGTGTGCATGCCGTGCGTGTGATGACGTTTTAAGGGAAGTCTACACTTATCAGACGGCAACTTATCGGACTTGTACTGCACCATAGCTTTAAAGCACTAACCTACCTTTACTTCACATCTGTTACTCTTTGAAAGTATTTAAGTTCTACATAATAGTCTTTGCCAAACATCTTCTCCGTCTATGTTTTAGTATAATTTATTTCATTACGACCTTGAAATAGCACGTAACCAAAAACAGAATGTTTACTCTTTCCGAGAACAAATCCAGCAACCGATATTACATTTAAAATTTTTTCTTTTCAATCATTAATGATGATTTTCATAAGGTCAGCAACGCATTTTGAATACCCAGTATTTGCGATAGCTGACGAATAAGTAATTATTCTCTGATCAGCAGTGGGACTCCGATGCCGTATCGAAAATCGAACGGACGTCTTTTTCTAACATGTGCAGATAGAAAGAGAGGTTCGTATGAATTTCAACTTGGAAACAGCATCGGAGTCCCACTGCAGGTAGTGACTGTGAAATAACAACGGTCGTATATACAGGTCTGAAAACTCGGGTCTAGGTTTCGTAACTCATGCGCGTTCCCCATATCTTTTATTATTATTTAAATATCGCGAGTCATCTTGTTATATCCCAGCGCTACAATCGTTTTATGTCTATTGGAACTAAACGCTGGTATGACGGAGGCGAGGATTCGTTTCCTGTCATTGAGTGGTTGAAACCACTCGTCGCGAAAAATAGGTCAGGTTTAAATAAATCATGACACTCAACACTGTATTTATCCTGGTAATAAAATCAATCGTTTTATCATGAATTTCTGGTAGACGTGGCAGATATTTAAAGGCTCACATACAGTATCGATGAACTAACACACAAGTAAGTTTAGCACTTTACCTTTCGGCACAGCCGAACACAAACGCACGCATTACAATCACGAAAGTGAGGTTACGTTACCTCCGAGATTCTAAAAAGTTTCTTAGTCCGAAACTGTACAGTAAACGAAGATACAAGAGTCGCAGGTTCAAGCTTGAAAGGCGCGCGCCGAGATACAATATTCTGACGTTTCGGGTTTCTGCATCTATATTTCAAAGCTCGTTTAAGGCAGGATTTATCCCTACTTTTAGCGTTTACCCAATCGGAATGCTGATATCACTCAATTTTAGTGCCGAATAACCAATCATAAATGAGGTCACTTTGCTCCTCGTACTGGCATTAGTCAATTAAAGTGAGTGACAGTTCATGGATATGGGTCCAAAGTTCACTTTTAGACAGGATTCACATCAATCACTTTGAGTGACAGTTTCCTGTTTGTAAGTCCAAGGGTCGCTTTTTTATGGCGTCTGACCGGCGCCATGGCCCATTAATGATACTAAAAATAGCTCAATGTCTCAAGTTTCTAACCTTAAATTTACTTTAGGCAGTGAGACTGCGCAGTACTATAACGAGTACATTAACGAAATTGAAACATGATGCTATACTTAAATCTTAGTTCTCTCATAAGTAATAAATCTATTATTTCGTTGATATTCGTATATCACTACTAATCATCTTAATAATTGCTCATTTCTTGCGTATTTTGATTTTACTTTAAGCCTTTTGAAGTTTTCCACTCGAGAAATTACTAGTCTAGAGAGTATTTAGTGAAAGGGTCCGAGCGCCCTGAAACTTCAGTTCTCAAAACGGCGCATGCCGTTACAATCTTTACTAGATCCCCCCACTAGAGTTTCCGGACCTGTATGAATACAGATGGGCGCTGACCGGCCTTACCTCGTAAATTACCGAATTTCCCACATTTCTGACCAAATTTACCGTATTTACCGTAAAAGTGGTAAATAGCTTTTTTATTTGAATTAAAAAGATTGCAAGCAGATTAATAAGTGCAAAACGCAATTTTATATTGTTTCTTGTTAATTGCAAAGCAAACATGTCGAGAAACAAGTGCAAGTATTCGTTTTAGACGTTTTAAAGGAACCTAACCTCTCAAACTTAAGTTGTCATCGGTGTTATGCAATAATAGAAAGTTAAAATAATGATATACATATGTCTATTCCTGATGAATATTGTAAAACTTTAAATAGATTTATTTTTTTAACTGGAAAATCATGAAAATTTGTATTATCCTGATGTATTTATATGTACCTACATTAAAACCGTGACTATAAATTAAAAAAAAATTATGATTAAGAATAAAATGTTTTTAACGATCATGTCCGTATTTTCCATAAATTAAGTTAATAAAATTACTTAAATTCGAAGTAACGAAAAGACACCGCAAAAATAAAATATAATATGAAGGGTTGCAGTATAGGTGTAGATAAGTAAATAACCAACAAAATCGGAATTTGTTAGGAGAGCGAAATAACGTTCTGTAAAATCGAAGACACCATTTAAAGATAAAACGAAAGTTTACTCCCGAGCTGAAGTATTTCTGAATTTAGACTTTTAGGAAGAGGAATATGGTAAAAAGGATAAGAGATTAGGCAAATAAAAAAAAAGAAGATCGGAGATCAGAACAGAAAGTCAGTTATCTGGTTTTGAAATACAAGTATATTTTTATTATTACATTAAAAATAAGATTATGTACAAATCTTTTTAACACAACATGTATTTGATTTTTAAAGAATTTTTTATGCAAAAAGCCCATTTTCTGACAAAAGTTTGCTTATCTAGTTCTGTACTGCAACCTTTCATATATTTCTTTATTTAATTTTGTTGTATTTAATCCGGGAGGCATTGCAGGCAGAAACATAATGTATCTGAAATTTGGCAATTATAACTATCTTCGAGGTATTCTATTGAATATTCTTCAACTTCTAATTCATCTAATTCTTCTTGTTTTTCTTCTTCGTGTAACTTCCTTTCTTTTTGATTTAGGGTTTTAATATTTTGTGCTATGAAAACAACTTTCCCTGCTCGATCCGCTGTCAATTTATTTCTTTTTTTCGTGTGGATGTTGCTATAAGTAGAGAATGTTCTCTCTGTGGCTGAAGACGTCGGAGGCATGGACAAAATTGCTGTCGCTAGTTTACTTAAGTTACTGGCAGCACAGACTGTGCTCCACCATATTCTTGGACTGTATTTTAGAGAAGGAACGTCGTTCCAAATAGATTCGTTACCCCAAAAATCTGTATGTTGAGTATACTGTGATATTTCAGCCCGTATTTCATCCACATCTACATTCAGAGCTTTTGCTACTTTAAGAATGTGATCAACGCCAAGAGTGTACTGTTCTTGGTTCAAACTTTTTCCTTCTAATGAAGGGTCTAGGATATTTGCGGAATAGTGTATCGGCCTCATCCATGATGCTGTTCGTTTTTCTAAACTTTTTACAATGTTTTCTTCTTCTTTCGTTGATATAGGAGCGTACGGAAGATTGCCGCGCAAATGATCAGAAATTTCTTTTACCACAGCAGGAACTTTGCTTATGAGAGATGTTTCTGATTCGAAGTTAGAAACCCATACTTTAATTGGCTCCATCAAGAAACACAATTGTTCTGCCTCAATCCACATCGCCTCGTCCAGAAGAAAGGTTTTCAATTCTGCTGGCAAATACTGCTGTATGAGCAAGCACTCAGCCGTGGTATTGTTACAACGCCATGAACTATGGGCTCGTATCTACAATAAATAAGGATTTAAATGCACGATTGTAGCAATACTAATGAGATATTATAACAACTGAACCGCCGCATCGTAGAACACTGGATATAACATTCTTTGATCCGAGCGCAATGGCCTCTCATCGCTTTCATAACTTTCTTCCGAATTCAATTTTATTAAAAATCTATTTTAAGTGAATAGCATTTTTATTATGCTTGCATTTTATCGAAAAATATATTTTAAATTATAATTTTTCTATTTCAGAATCCGTTTACGCTCAGATAAAAAAACGTTATACCCCGTTCTACGATGCGATGGTTGAATTGCTGAGAAGTTATAATTCATTTAAATAAATTATTAAACATGTTAAATGTTTAGGTATCAAAATCCTACCGTATATCATTCCAACCATCGATTTGAACCGCATAGACAGGTGTACTTTTAATTTTTGTTTGAATATCATTCGTTACGCGTTCATACTCCTTGTCTAGAAGATTGGTGCTTAACATTTTTCGAGAAGGTAATTTAAAGGAGGGTCGTAATGCTTGGAAGAATTCTCTCCAATAAACGTTTTCTACTATAGAAAATGGACAACCAGATACAAAAATTGCCCGAGACATCAATTCCCATAAACGATTCTATAAAGTAAAATATTTTTAGAAATTCAACAATATATATT
>CAKNWT010039848.1:0-12606 GCA_932066315.1 Andricus coriarius | reverse complement strand
ATGGAAAAAACAACAGCCTAATGTTAAAGAGGGAGATATGGTCCTCATTCGACATGATGCTCTTCCTCCGTCTAAATGGCAGTTGGGTCGAATTATTAACTGTCGGCCTGGAAGGGATGGTCTGGTCCGTACTGTTCGTATTAAAACTGCCACTTCCGAATACGACCGCTCGATTTCCAAAATATGCTTATTACCTATTTCTGCTACGGGAGCTGCTGAGTTGACAGATAGTCTTGTTGCTTAAGTGACCCAATTAAAGGACACTTCATTCGGTGAGAAACTAATTTAAGAGAGCGATGATTTAAGCTACGTACATTTTTTTTAACCATTTCTATGCTTCATTTAATCATAGTATTCTGTTTGTATTCAATCTAAGTATACACTCTCTTCGGGTGTTAAGTACCTCCAGAATGATATTTCTGAGAACGGTAAATATTGCTCACGGTGGGCGGTCATTGTTTAACTTCGGCACAGTTTCTAGACAGCGGGCGGCACATATTAATACAGAAAAACTGTTACTACCTGTATAAATTTATATAATCTTCATGAATCTGATAAATAAAATTTAAAATAGTTTCGTGCTGCTTCAACAACACGAGGCGGGCGGTATGTTAAGATTGAGAGTTATTTTTCAGCTGGTTTTGATTCGCGTTATCTTTGTCAAAGAGAGCGAACGACTCTCTATACACAGACATGTATGTATTTGTGTAAGACTGGTTCCGAAATGTTCAGTAAGCGTACTAACGAGCACTGCGACAGATCGGTAGTGATTCCGGTAAACTGTAATTTCAGCTTAGATGTTTAATCGATTAATGATAATAAAAAATGTGGAATAAGAGTGGAAAATGAGTGGAGATAAATGTTCTCTTTCGCTAACGTAACATTTATCATTGTGTTATTCAATAAAGAACTTCGAATACTTTCCCGCCAACTGAAAGTGTACTGTTTCGTGAAAACCCTCATCACTAATTTAAATAAGAAGAACAAGAACCTTTAAAAAAATAAGATCATCTTTGAACACTTATATTTATTTTTGTGTCAACAAGTCATAATGTAATTATGTTTATTTATTTTTGATTAAAATATTATACGTAAATTATTATTGTTTCTGTTTGTCAATATATATTATTATATTATTAATATGTATTTATTATTATATTTTCGAATGTAAAAAACAATAAATCATTTTTATAAACGAAATTCATTCCTAGTTTATGCTGTACTTATTCAAATATACATCAATTTTTAAATAATTTAAATACAAATCTTATTTCTAAGATATCTTGAAAAAAGGATCAGATCAGATTTTGGGAGTGTGGTTTTCTAGCATCTAGAGTCATTACGGAGAGATCCCCGCAGTTTTTTTAGCTACATATCAGGCAAACTTTTTTTCGTATACAAACACCGTGATGCAGTTCGATGGTACAAAAAGATCTCATCAAAACCCTGTTTGAAATATTCAACTTCAATAATTAGGAAAAACAGCTATTTTTTCTAAAAAAAAGTCATTTTTCCGTTTTTTGCAATTTTTTTGTTTTTGTTAAACAATTATTTTACTAGTTTCAAATTGAATAAGTAAACTTTAATATACGTAATTCTCTTCGTTATTAAAAAACGAAGAGATTTGTCTATATTAATAGTAGATTACGCGTATAGGGTCGAAAACGTGGAAATGCAAACGAGCATGAAGTTGTCTGCACGAGGTCGCAGGGATAGCGGCATTGCGTCATCGCGCTCGATGACGCAAAGCCACTACCTGCGACCGAGTTCAGCCAAATCACGCGAGTTTGCATTCCCACGTTTCGCCTCGTGGTGCGTATACTATTTTTCTTTATAAAAATGTGGAAATTAGCGGCTTGAATAACGAGTAACGACAAAGACCCGACTGGAACCGGCAAACAACAATAAATGCGTAACCTAAATTTGCATCTGTCAAACACGCCCGACGAAGGATGGCAGTACTGTTTCACGCTTGCCAACCTCTTTTGTGTATAGTTTCAACCAGTCACCGATGCGAAAATGGACTCACCCGGTAGTCATTCATTCAATCACAGAGACGAAAATAACTTTACACAAGGGTAAATTTATTTTCGTCTCGCTACGAAAGCCGCCGTTTTCCACGTTTGTGTCATAAGTTTTTTTTTATTTACAAAAAAATCTTTAGAGCTTCTGCTAGGCCATTTTAGGCCTGAAAAGGAATTATTCTATTTTTTTATTCAAATAAAATATAAATTAAGGGTTGTGACACTTATCCGATTCCTAATTTACCGATATTTTTGTGTGAATCAAACCAATTCCACACGAGATGAGATATCAAACTGAAATTTTGGGAAAATATAGAAAAGGAACTAAGGAACGGCTATGCACTAATAAATTTTTACAAATCCGAAAAAAAATGACCAAACATTTTTTTTTATAATTGTACAAATTTATTATTACATAAGCATTCCTTAGTCATTTTTCTTTATTTTTCCAAACTTTTAGTTTGATATCTCATCTCATCTGGAATTGGCTTGATCCACAAAAAAATGTCGGTAAAGTAGGAATCGGTTAAGTGTCAGCTGCGCTTAAAGAATAAAAAAATTTTTCATTCCTATAAACTATTTTTTTTTTCAAACAGGTCCTACAATTTATGAACAAAAAAATGTTTTTTGAAGATAACGGATTTAGAATACGAAACTTTGTAATTTAATCACAATTAATGGTCTGAAATAGCCTGGGATTGGGAGCGAAATGCTGGGTGAACGCTCGATGCGTTCCATACGTACTCCTCGCCTGTTCATATTTTCCCAGTGTTACGAACTAAAAGGTCCGTTCGCGCTACCCGAAGTAGGAAAAGTCGTGTGGTGAGCAGAGAGTGAATGGTCGTGGTTAGCCGAAAATGAGGCATTGCTGTGAATAGATTGTTATACTGCAAAAAGTATCAGTCAAATTTTGTGTACATTATATATACAACGTAAAAAACGGCGATATTAAAATATTCAATAACATAAAAAGAGAAAACACTTTGTAAACTTCTCTTTTCAATTAAATTCATTAAAAAGAAATGTAAACATACTGCCACAAAATAATTAAGACTCTCTAGTTATTATTAAAATTTTCTGTTGAAAAGTCAGTCACCCCCAAGCACCCCGACAGATATTTCGTAATTGCGGTGCAGCGTACTTCAAAGAGGAGAGATTCTTGCATGTGTCTACCACCACTCCCGCTCTCGAGGAGAATAAGTGGTGGAAGCGAAACATATGTTCCCGAAGAGAATTTCCCTGAGTTGGGCATGTTTGATGTAGGTATCTGCTTGTATGGGTGGGTTTTCTGTAAACTTCATGTCCTAATATGTTATCACATCTTTTGTAAACTAATACGGCCAAGAAAGGCAATTTTCCGTTTTGTTCAATTTCCATGGTGAACTGGATATTAGGGTGTAATCGATTCATGAAATCGGAAAACTTATTTATTTCATCTAGTCCATGTCTCCAGATGACAAAAGTGTCATCAACGTAACGGCACAAAAATTCCGGATTAGGCTTGGATTGGTTGAAGATTTTAGTTTCTAGATGTTCCATAATGATGTTAGCCATTACAGGTGAAATTGGAGATCCCATTGCTGCTCGTAGAATTGGTTATTGAAATAGAAGTAAGTATTATTAAGACAGTGTTTTATCAAATGTATGTGATCGGAGGTGAAGTTTGCAAAGGATTTAATAATATCGATTTTATCAGAGATTGGTATTCTCGTAAAGAGAGATACTAAGTCGAAACTCACTAGGATGTTTTGGGGTTGAATGTGAATCTGTTGTATCTTTTTTATAAAGTCAAAAGAGTTTTGGACATGTGTGATAGAGTTTCCTGCGAAAGGATTCAGTTCTTTGGTAAGGAAGCGTGCTAGGTCTGAGTGGAATGTTGTTTGTGTGGATTTTTGGGAGCCCTTAAACTTTTTGAGAGATGAGATTAGTAGTTATTAATTTAGATATTGTTTTGCTGACTATTGTTTTTGCGGGGTCTTTTTTAAGTTTTTTATACGTATCGTTAGTTAGAAGATCCGTGATTTTGTGGTTATAGTCTTCTTTATTCATTATTGCTGTTGTGTTGCCTTTGTCTGCAGGTAATATTATGATGTCTTTATTCCGATTGAGTTCTTTAATTGCTGTTTTTTCTTGTTTTGTTAAGTTTGAGGAGGGAAGTTGAAATTGGCGTAGGATGTTGGCCGTCCCACGCCGTATGACATTCGCTTTTTCGGGTGGAAGGGTAGATCCCAATTTACTGATGATTCCTTCTTTCGAGATTTTTGAGGGAGCTACTTCAAAATTATGTTAAAATTAAACAAATCCTGATACAAAACAATTACACAAAGAAATTGATCAATCATTAAGGCACCTCTCAGTGATCCGGTAGTATGAAAAATTCCTTGTTCTTGTAGCAAAGTCTATATTGGTGAAACCGGGAGAGCCTAGTGTGCCTATTCCCCTGAGTAAGCGTAGTCCTCATTGCTTCAGTCAAACCCCTAAATGTTAGTATTTGTAATCTTCGCAGCCTGTCCTGCATCGTTTTAAGTTCCGCCCGTGGCCATCAGACCACGACCGCATGTTGGAGCCTTGTTTTTAGGACGGCATAGTAGACCCATGCAAGCATTTTAGGCCCTACACCCCACGTCAACTCAAAGTCATAACAAACTTCCTGCATTGGGTCGCCAGGTGCTTTGCCCAGTTCAGCTTGCTATCTAGGATTACTTCCAGATATTAAACTGAATCTGAAAACGTCAGCTTCCCACCACAGAATACAGGAGCTTCAACTTTCGGCACTTTATAATTTCTCGTGAAAATGACCAGGATGGTATATTCCGGATTTACCGAGAGCCCTGAGCTATCGCACCAGAGCTCTACGATGCGTAGCGCCGACCTTGTAAGACCTATCAGCGTTTCCAGATGAGCCCCCTGACTAGGATTACAAAGTCATCCGCATAGCCCTGAGTATAATACTGCTCTTTATTCAGCCTTCGAAGGATGCGGTCCACTATAATGCACCACAGGTGGGGCGACAGGAAGTGACAAATCAAATGAATGCTTACATGAACTATGAAGAATCATACGAAAGTCGAGAAACGCAGTAAATGTTCAGAGAACTATACCAAATCCTTGATTGATATTATGAAAACAAATTGAATAATCAGAAAAGGTTCGATTATCGAAAGAAAATGATGCTAAACGGGTCCAATTTTTTCCACGGGAAAACAAAGTGGAGAATGAAGTGAACCTCGTCGCCAAAACAGTTGAGGTGACAAAACAAATGAATGCTTATACGTACTATGAAGAAACATACGAAATCGAGAAACGCAGTAAATGTTCCAAAAAATATACCAAATCCTTGATTGATATTATGAAAACAAACTGGATAATCTGGAAAGGTTCAATTACACAGGACCACAAAATCTGAATCCTTGCAAAACGGGCCAGACTAGGTGGGTCTTATATTTTCGGGGTCGCTGAATTCGAATCCGTTGTCCATTTGGTCTCATCACGTCAGGGCCAAGGTCAGTTCAAGGTCAAAATTACAAAATTCATCGCCAACCAATTAAGTCAGGGTACATATTGGTTTTCGGTGTCGCTGAATTCGAATACGTTGTCCGTTTGGTCCCATCAGGTCAGGGTCAATGTTAATTCAAGGTGAAGCCTACAAAATTCATCGCTAACCAAATGAGTCAGGGTACTTATAGGTTTTCGGGGGCGCTGAATTCGAATCCGTTGTCCGTTTGGGCTCATAACGTCGGGTAAAGGTCAGTTCAAGGTCAAGCTTACAAAATTCATCGCTGACCAATTAAGTCAGGGTATTTATAGGTTTTCGTGGTCGCTGAATTCAAATCCGTTGTCCGTTTGCTCTCATCAGGTCAGAATCAAGATCAATTCAAGGTCAAACCAAACGGACAACGGATTCGAATTCAGGGACCCCGAAAACCTATAGATCTCGTGACTTTATTTGTTAGCGATGAATTGTGTAAGCTTGACCTTAAACTAACCTTGACGACGGATTCGAATTCAGCGACCCTAAAAACCTACAGGTACCCTGACTTAATTGGTTAGCGATAAATTTTGTATGTTTGACCTTGAACTGACCTTGAAACAGACCTGATGGGACCAAACGGACAACGGATTTGAATTCAGCGACCCCGAAAACCTATAGGTATCCTGACTCATTTGGTTAGCGATGAATTTTGTAGGTTCCACCTTAAATTAATCTGGACCCTGACCTGATAGGACCACGCAGACAACGGATTCGAATTCAGCGACCCCGAAAATATAAGACCCACCTAGTATGGTCCGTGTTGCAAGGGTTCAGATTTTGTCGTCCTCCGTGTTATAGAAGGAAAATATCACTACCCACGACCACTTTTTTCAACGGGAAAATAAAGCGGAGAATGAAGTGAACGTCGTCAAGAAAACACTTGTAATGAGAAAACAAATAAATGCTCACATGTTCTACAGGGGTTGCTATCATATGCGAGTACCTTATGTTATGCCCGGGATACTGCAATCGATACGCTTGAGATTTTCAATTTTTTTAAATACGTTCTACCCATCCGATTGCTATGAAACTTGGAGATGTTTTAAAAGAAGATTTAAACATAATTTATAAAGAAAATTGTGGGTGTGCCTTAAATACATCCCATACAAAAAATTCCATAAGAATTAAAATTTTTTTTGCAGCACTTCCGGTCAACATAATAAATTTATAATTTTTTTCTAACACTGTCCTATCGAGTCCCGTAAAATATTTTATCCCCGTCAAAATCGGTCAATCTTATATCATTGCCAACTTATTGTATAAATCCCAATCAGATACCAGCGGGAAGTAGCACACACATGCTTCTCCTGCTATGCCATTTGTATTCTGTCTTCCATCGACAAAAGATCAGTTAAGGGCATGTGATACTTAAATCGGGTTCAGTTCCCCCGGGTTTTTGTCCACAAAACTTAAAATTTGTAAAAACTGAATTCGGAGATGCTATAAAATAGAATAACGGACGTCCCCGAACTCTTTTTTCAAGGGGTAATAGCAAAAAAATATATATTCTGCTAAATAAAATTTTTCTGTGTATGCACTATTTGGGGGTTAGGATCGGTTGTCAAGTCTCTGTCATTCCGATTGCCTACAAACAAGCTTAGTTCCGGGACATTAGTTACTATGTTTTATTACTTGTCCTAAGTTTTCGACCAAAAATATTTTGTAGTTTGGAAGTAAAGCTGCGGGGAGAATTATAACACACATAACCTCAAAATACACACATATTAATCAAATTTAGCAAGATGAAATTTTTTTAAATTATTCCACAACAGAAGAGTTCGGGGACGTCCGTTAGCATGTTCGCTATCATTCCCCACATTTGTAAGGCAAAATCTTTATTATTGTAGGAAAAAAGCCGGGGGAACCTAACACTGCTAAAATCGATCATTGTTTATGTATCACATGCCCTTAAAAGTTTTACGTCTGTTTGGCGGCCTATCGGAGAGAGTAAATTAAATGCATCAAATTAGAAAATTAGGATGGACGTTATTAAGCGACAATATGGAAGAAAACTATGGAAGGAAGCTATGTTAAGAATTGCTGACTTTTCAAAAATGCTGACTGTTAGAATGTGACTTAGCGATACCAGTGTTTTTTTCTTGATTGAATATTTTTAAATTCCAGTTTGAATTTAATTAACTGTTGTAACTTATTGTTCCCAATTGAGTTTCTTGATTTTAATAGTTTATAAAGAATTCGTTAGCTTCAAATACTAATAAGAAAATTGTTAATTAAGCAATAGTGATTTAAATATTATTATTAAGGCTTAATTATTATGGGTCAGATGAGCTGTCAGAAAAGGTAGTTTTTTACATCGGAAGGATGTTGGAAGAGAAGGAAATGCACGCGTACAGCGAGCTAGTCGTTGGATGTAGCTGTTTATAGGTACACCTGGCGCACGGTGTTAGTGTGCGTGCTCTCCTTGCGACTAGGGATGGCCGACTTGAATCCGATTACATCGAAGATTCGCTTATCGGTGTCTCAGACTCAAATATCCAGACTCGAGTTGGAACGGTCAAGACTCGAGTTTTGACAGACTCGATTCCAAGCGATTCTCTCTCCTCTAACTATCTATCTCTTTTTCTCTTATGGATAGCTCGCCTGTCTGTCAGCAGCTGAAAAGGTTGTCTGATACGCATGCTTGCTCGAATAGCGTCCGACTCGCGGCCCCGTGCATACATAATCGTTTTAGTTGAACAAAAGTTGTATAGTTCAATAATAAAACATTAATTTCGTAAACTTAAATTGTATACAAATCAGTGAAGGATTTTATTGTCCCTGGGGAACAACATTGTAAAATAATTGTAGATTTTCAAAATTAATGTGTATCATTGTTTTCATTTTGAAAAAGGCATATAGTTTAGTATGTTCATTTTTGAAAAATAATTCCAGGAAGACCATTTACGGATCAAATATTTAGCTGAAGACAGATTACAGAAAGAAGTTTGAGAGTAAGGAAAAAAGTTTTCTGTGCATTTGTTGACCTAGAAAAAGCATTTGACAAGGTGGATAGAAGTAAACTTTGGGGAGTCCTGGAAGAGTACGGAGTCAATCGATGGATCCTACAAGTAATAAAAACAATATATGCTGGTAGCAAAGCGAGTATAAGGTTTAATGGGAAACTGAGTGGCTGGTTCGATATTGTGGCGTGCGTTTTCTTTGCATGTGTTTGGCAGAAGTTCTCTACTTTCTACAAATACAATATACTAGAATTTTCGGTTGCTGTCGCGCCAGACCTTCATTTATGGTCAACCGTAATAAACCCAATTGCCTAGCGCGCTTGCTAATCTGCTTGGTTTCGAGAAAATCACGTTCGTTCCTTGACAACTACCCTCGGTCCCAGCTACACTTTCCATCAGACTTCGTGGGAGGGACTTATCCTTTCCCTACGATTTTTCGGGTGGAAGTTTTCTTGGCTGGGGCCTGTGTAGGCACTCTTGCTCGAACTAGCGTCGTATTTAGAACTCTGCCTTTTTGCTAGATTCGATGTCCGCGCTCCGCCGGATTCACGTGACGAATATTTTGTAACTTCTGTGTACTGTGATTCAGTTTATTATGAACAAATCATTGATTTGTTTATTTATACATCAGGTTCATCTAAATTAACTTTATTTCACCCTCTCACCGTCCTCAATATTATGCCAGATGTTACACAAGTATGCGTTATGTCCTCATTGCTGTTTATTATATTCCTGGACAAGTGTCTAAGAATGGCCCTCTTCGAAAAAGAAGGTGTGGATCTCAGGACAGTGAGGCTACGTAGGTTAGCGTTCGCAGATTATAAGGTTGTTATGGCAGAGTCAATCCAAGACTTGCAAAGAAAGGTTGAACAAACTGAATACAAGCATGAAGAACATGGGCCTCAAATTTACCGTAAATAAACTAAGAATTATGATGTTTGAAGGAAAGGGTGAGAAAATAATGTGCAATATTGTCTTAAATACTGAGAGAATAGAACAAGTGGATAAGTACGTATATCTTGGTAGCCTATTCACTAGTGACGGAAAGAAAGATGGGGAGTTAGATAGGCATACAAACGAGGGTAAGAAGGTTATCGGTAAGGCAGGGCCCATTATCAGAAGCAAAAATATATCAAGTAAAGCTAAAAGTGCAATACATAATTCTACATTGATACAGACTGTGCTGTACGGTAGCGAGACCTGGACTTACCAAGAAAAGGATAAAAGTAAAATTAACGCGATTAACATGAAATTCCTGCGGATGATATGTGGCAAAACACTGATGGACAAAGTGAGTAATGAGATAATATTCAAAGAATGTTGTGTAGAGGAGACACTAGTTGACATATGTGAAAGAAATTTGTTGAGGTGGTTTGGACATTTTAAGAGAATGAAAGATGAACGACTAACGAAACAAGTGTATTAAGGTAAAGTAAATGGCAGAATTCCCAGGGGTAGACCGCCGAAAGCATGGATAGAGTCTATGAATGAGACATTAATCCGAAGAGACATAAGAAGCTATAAAATTAGGAGAACTTGCATAAAAAAATGCAGGGACGTGAAGGAAGCTAGAGAGATATACTGGGACAGAAAAGTGTGGGACAAATAGTATAATTCCATGTAGTAAAATTCTCGTATAAAGCTTTTTGTTCCAATTCTGAGTCATCATCAGTTTCCGTTTCAGTCTCTATTTCGATTTCTGTTTCCTCTT
Organism: Andricus coriarius; assembly: GCA_932066315.1. Lineage (NCBI taxonomy): Eukaryota > Metazoa > Arthropoda > Insecta > Hymenoptera > Cynipidae > Andricus > Andricus coriarius. The sequence continues at coordinate 2,379 of CAKNWT010039848.1, read as the reverse complement.
CAGTTGAATTCTCGTTCGAGGTAACGTCAGGATTTGATATGGCTTGTTCTGAAATATCATTTACTGGAAAGAGTCTGGATAAGCAATCTGCAACTTTGTTCTCTTTTCCTTTTGCATATTCTATCTCATATTGATACTCTTCTAATCGAAGTCGCCAACGAAGAAGTCTTAAACTGGGATCTTTAACGTTGTGTAGCCAGATATAACCCTTGTGGTCCGTCTGAATTTTAAACTTTTTACCAAGAAGATATTGTCTTAGTCTTTTAAGGGCCCAAACTATTGCCAAGAGTTTTTTTCGCTAGTTGTGAAATTTTCTTCAGCTTTGTTTAAAGTTCTGGAAGCGAAAAGACAAGGATGCCCATCTTGAGATAATAGGGCTCCTAAGCCTGGGCTTGAAGCGTCTGTAATAAGTGTGAATTGCTGTTTAAAATCAGGAAATCGAAGAACTGGTGCTGATATCAAGGCTGATTTTAAATCAAAGAATGCTTTCTCACAGTCTGGCTATACGAGAGAAGTTCTTTATGAATGTTCTATAGTAACTAACCAGTCCACGGAATCATTGTACATATTTTACTATGTTTAATTTTTTTTTAATCTTGAATTGCTTGAATTTTAACATGATTAGGTTTGACTCCTGCTGTGATGAGATGTCCTAAATATTCAAGTTGAGGTTTTAAGAATTTGCATTTTGTTGGTTCAAGACGTAGTCCTTTTTTTTCATCCTTTGGAAGACGAATTGTAAGTTATAGTTGTGTTCCTCCAGAGTACTACCAAAGACAACAATGTCATCGATGTATGCCAAACAATTCTTTCCGATTAAGCTTCGAAAGCATCATACGATGGTTCATCATACGTTAAAACGTTACAGGGGCATTCTTAAGACCGAAAGGCATTCTGGTGTACTCAAAATGTCCTCTGTCTGTTGAAAATGCAGTTACTATTTTGCTTGCTTCGGCCATTGCAATTTGGTGAAAGCCAGCACTAACGTCAAGGGCTAAAAAGAACGTTGCTTGTCCTAATTGGGCAAGGATGGACCGCAAGACCACACAACCTAAACCGAAAAGGGGCTTCGTGGCGAAGTCTATCGGCGCGCCAAAGTACTGACCTGAGGCTCTCTCACTCTCTCCCAAGAACCATGCGCACGGGGTTCCGGTTCCCTTCCGGGAAGACGGAAGCAGCCGCTCTATGTTCGTTCATTCGTTTCTTTACGTTCCGACCGCGTGGTCCTATAATTACAAGCTCCGGCACAAAAATTGCGAGGGAAAATTTAAAAAAAGATCCAAAAATGTATACCGGTCGAGGTTCTTGGAGAGGAGGATGGAAATTGCCAGGTCAGTAACACCTTTCCTCATTTCCGTGTCTCGACTCGTAAAATACTTAGCTTTCTTTGAAAAATGTTGTCTTTAAAATCGATTTTGAAAATTAAATTTTTGAAACATATGGCTTTGTAGGAAATTTCATGGCCACGTGTTTCAAAAATTTAATTTTCAAAATCGATTTTAAAGACAACAGGGGCCAACCGGAACGGCCATGTGAATTTTATATGTCCTTACACTACCCAGCGGCTCAATTGCCTTCGTTTTAGCAGGTTTGAGTGAAAGCCGATTAGTACTGGCCCAATGCACCGCCCTATCGATATCCTCCTGTACGTGAATAAGGAGATTTCTTAAGAAGGCAAGAGGACCCGAAAGATCAGTCGAACTGCTCGCCTTTACTATTTTTTACTCGTTGAAACCGACTATTCAAGTACGATTCAAACCACCTAATTGCCATGTCTGACAGACTAAAGGATTTCATCTTAAGCAGGAGGAGTTTGTGATTTACAGAGTCAAATGAGTTAGAAAAGTCGAACAACACAACAATCATGATCTCTCTATTGTCTAATGTAATTTTATAATCATTGGTAACTTTAAGAGTTGCTGTTTGTGTACTGTGTTTTGACCGGAAGTCGGATTGTATTGGATCGATTAATTTGTAGGCATGTAGGGGAACTAATTTTTGGAATTGGACGAATGATGGCACTTTTCCAAATATCTGGGAATATCCCAACTTGTAAGGATGCATTGTATATATATATATACAGGGTGTTTTTTTTAACTTGAGACAACGAAATATATCAAAAAATACGCATCCTACGGAAAAAATGTCTGGAATAAAAACTTTTTATTTTCGAGGGGGAAAAAAGATTTGTTAAAATTTACCCCACCCCCACCCCCACAGGAGGCAGGGGTGGGGGTAACTTTGTAATTTCAAATGGCAACCCCAATTTTTTATCACAGATTCAGATTCTCCTTTACGAAATACGTAAGTTTTATTCGGAAAATTTGTTTCGATTCGCGATAGATGGCGCTGCAATTGCGAAAAATGAAATTGTTGACA
>CAKNWT010039845.1:0-15355 GCA_932066315.1 Andricus coriarius | reverse complement strand
TTTGCATCGAAAGATAAAGACTTTTTTTGGCGTGGTATACACAAATTGCCCGAGAGATGGGGAAAATGTATAGCAAGCGAGGGAAAATACTTTGAATAAAGTTTATTTTATTTTCTGCAAAAAAAACGACTTTATTTTGCCTAAAAAAACAGCGGATTTAGGCTTATACACCTGGTATTGTTGGAAGACAGACTATCGGTCGAAAATCAGATGGATTTTGAGCATCTGGTTTTTTAGGCAACATATACGTAGTACCCTGGAGCCTAAAGCCTGACATCAGATCTGGTTGTTCGATGATCTTCTGAAAACACCGAGCCAACGCAGGATGCACACTAGCCAGGTGCTTGTACCAGAAGTTGTGCACCATGTCCGGACCTGGAGCTTTCCAGTTGCTTGTTCTTATCAAAACCGTTGAAACATCTAAATCTATGATGTTAGTCAGCTCTATATCAGAGTTATTGCTGGCTCTTGACTTCTCTTGTTGGAACCACGCAGATTTTAAATTGCTTCCGTTCGTTTTCCCCCAAACACCCGACCAATAGTTAGACATGTCTTCCAATTGAGGCACGTTGGTGTCTTGCTGCTTGTTTTGTTTTACACTCAGTTCACGGTAGAACCTTCTTTCATCTGCCTAAAAGGTTCGCTTTTGTTTCCTTCTTCTACTACTTTTCTTGTACGGACGCAGTCCAGCAGCAAGAACATCAAGTCTTTGCCGTTAGGTGTCTATAATCTCATCCGTTATTGCTGGTGTTAATGTCTCGATGTAACGAGGGTGGATAATTTTAGTAATATGGTGTATCAGCTTTCTGGTTCTATTTCCTTTTTATATTGAGTAAGTCAACCCAATTTGCACCCAACTTTGCTGACATCCATATCTAACCTAATCTTCCATGGTGGATCTCGCTCCCTTCCTGGAGCAAAGACTGCATTTTTAGGCCTAGTTCTGCGGCCCAACGTTCTAACGGTTGCCACAGCTGCACAGTATACAGGAGTTTGCACCTCTAACGCAGTTTCTATTGCGTTCAAATGCATAGGTAAGACCTTGCTGTTCAGGTGTTCTATTAGTGCACGCAGATCATTTGTGATGTTCATCTTGGGCAGATAATGCCTTTGTGTTGGTTCTACATGTCTGAACTCTAGATAGGCATGACCAAAATTCCTTTGAAGGTGCTGTAGGTTTTCTGGGATTTCGCTGTTATTAATGTCCGGACGTAGTTTTAGTGGATCCGGTACTTGATGTTTATTATCCCTAGCACCTATGCCTTCAGCTTCGATCCGGTCTTCATTATCCACATCTTCCAAGGGAAGTTCATCAATAGCAAGCTGCTGCTTCACTTCCATTTTGATGGCAGCTATTTCAACAGCCGAAAGCAATCTGTTTACAGATATTGAGCGTTCTTGATATGCTAGATTCTGCTCTTTTCTTCTTGTGGCTAGTTCTCGGTACTTAAGTAAGAAGAGTCGATGATTTTTTACACTTTCCCCGCTTTTCTTTGCCAAAAAATAAAAGCGCATTACATCTCTGTTCATATGGTAGGTCCACTTTAATCGCCTTCCTGGGTGTTGAACCTCTGCTTCTGGCTTTGGTTGTATTGGGCCATCTCTCTGGAAGATGTGGTGGTGCTGGATCATCACTAGGTTGAGGAAGAACATCAATTGCCGCTGCTTGTTCGTGTTGCGCGGCTTCCTCTAACTGATGTTCATTGCCGTCGTTTTTCCACGCGAAATCAACCTGTTGTTTAATCTCCATTGCTCGATCTTCTGAGATGTGTTGATTAGTCCTGATGTCCTGCACCTTAGCGATAAGATATCTTGGTGCGACTTTCTCTATTTGAGGATACTTTGCAGCAAATTTCGTTCTAAAATTGTATCCTTTTTCGCGTGGGGTTTGAAACTTCGCACTTTCATATTATCGACGCACCAATTCTTCATTCATTGTGATATCCCACTTAATGCTCTCCCACGGTATTTCTGTTGAGGTGGTTGGCTCCAAATAGCTAACGTTAGCCAAAGGATTCTCACCAGGCACAGTTGATGTTCCACTGCTGACCATTTTTCGCAGATGTTCTTGCTGGCCAGCTGTTAGATTAGTGAGATCTGCCTGACCATCTGGCAGCTCACCATCACCACCGTCCTGCATGCTGTGGCTCCCAGCAATGTCTCCAGGGGACTCCAGGGTAATCTTCTACGTAGAAAAATATTGCGTGGACTTTCGGTGTCACAGGAATATGCAAGTCCAAATAACTGGTTTTAAAGTTTGCGATTGAATTCTTGGAACCGGAATCGAGAAGAATCAAGAACCAAAACTTTTTTTTATAACAGATTTAAAATCATCGAAGACTCTTACCGATTTTAAAATATCTAGAACTTAACCACAAAACAACAATAATTATATGAATAGAAAAGCCCAGTATTGCCAACTTCGACTTTATATGCGACTAGTTAGCAAATAATAATCTCAGTTTAATATACACAATTTCAAAAGCATAAATTAGTAAAAATAATTTGAAAAATAAATAAAGATTACATTACACAACATGATATTTTTTATTTTCTGAACACTCATTTTATTTTATAACCTAATGCTCAGAATATATTAAAAATCATCCACATACCACTCGAAAATGTTAAAATATAATTATTTTTAATTATTAATAATGAATTCAAGAAATTGTATTTTTTAACATTTCAAATAAGCGCGCGAACGGCAGCCAATGAAGCTCCTTATGCATCGCATGCGCAGTAGTGCGATGTGCCTGCGTTGAGAGCACTGATTGGGTTACGGATGCGTTATCTAAGACTATGGATCCAAATTATTCGATAGCCTCAATATTATCGTGCAATGTCCAAAAAGCGAATGAGAAGTTCAATGAAGTTCAATAATGAAATTTGTTAATGGGTTGTTGGACGCCAGGCACACTTGCGCCAACCGGACACTCAAAACACAGGTAAATGGGCGTGGGCTAGGTTTTTGCCCCGGCTAGCTTCGGCCCTTTGGTTTAAATGGTTGGTAGAGGGGATGGGTCAGCCTTGCGGAGAAAAATTCAAGTGGTTTTAATGCCATCTTATTCGCAAATAAAAAAAAAAGTGCGGAGATATAATAAAATGGCTTGCACAGTTTTATTTGAAACAAAAACAGAGAGGGAAAGCTGCTCGCTGTGAAAATATTCGTTAGTGTCAGGCAGGCGAGGCCATGAAGTTAAATTACACGTTTTTGTACAGAAAATATAAATTCGACAGCAAGTTACATTTGACGGTAGCTCATGGCCATACCTGCCCTGCACAGAAAGTAACGAAGAGGTAGGTTTTACCCAGTAGCATAATTAAACGGCAGTTTAGTGGCAAGCTATAATAGATCGAATTTAAAATAATACGAAAATTTTATAGTGCGAAATTTCGGAACATATAGCGATTGAAAGAGAACTAAATTAGTGGTGCTGAGCCGTTCAGCCGATACTCAGGGGCTAACGCGGGAACGTCAAAAACGGGTGGTTTAATCCCATGTTTCTACAAACCGATACGTAAGCAGAAAAATCCCCTTATTTAAATCAAGATACAGTTAGATTTACGGAGTGAAAATATGCTACCGACACGAGGCCAAAATGGCGTCGGGGGCCCTCAAATGGCGCCGAAGATAACTGCTAGGCGTGGTACATTATGATCCGCGTGGCGAGAACAAAAGCCTTAGGAATCACTCATTCTTTATCGAAAGGTAACCTAACCTAAAGACTCTAAACATGCCGATTGCCTTGGAATGTTGCGAGGGTCATCGTGGCCTTTTTCAAAAAGTGTGAGCACAAAAGAAAAGACTCTACATAATTAAACCTGAAGACTAAATCCCAGCAAAGCGGATACGAGGATCCGCAAGTATTCCCCAAACCTCCCGCCGACAAGAAGCTAACCTTACCTCATAGAGAATACAAACGGACTCTACTTTACTGGTTACTTTAGCGAAAACAAAAGAAAGAATGTTCAGGCGGCGTGCGTTGACACTCGCTGCGTGGCTGCTGAACGACTGAGAACGTGACTTGTCGAGTTTTGAGCGCCTCGTCTCGCCCGCCTTCAGGGTGAGTCCCCACCGGTCGGCGCTGATTGGTTGCTTCCTCAGCACTGCTGTGTGGTTGGTGCTTTGCCGCTCGACACATTCTCTGCCTTGCCGCTAAAATGAAAAGAGGTGCAGGGGCAACTCAATTAAAGGATGTAATTAAGTAAAAACATCTAAGAGGATATCCGAAGCATTTTCGGTAAATGAGGAAGCTCTCGTCCTCTCTGGCACGACAGTTGTTCGCAGTTGGTACACATACGACAACAAATCGGGGACAACCAGACTTGATTCGCATCCCATCGCGGGAGTCTTTAGCCGGCTGGTTTCTCGGCCAATGCTTCAATGCTACTAAGTTCATTCCCAGGGTCTAGAGATAATAAGCCGGCGTCATCTCTGGCTCTATTGGCATCCAAGGTTTCCAGCCAGGCTCCGGGACTATTAAAGACAGCAAACAGAAAGGCGGGAACTAGATTCATCACGAGAATCTCAAATCTTGGACAACGACGGCGGCAAGCGAATCTCAATTCTCTGGTGCACTTCAGAGTTCCAAAATGCCTCGATGTCCCGCGTTGATTGAATGTCGAGGCAATGTCATAATAAAACAAAATAACGAAGCCGAATTAATCGTATATTCTTAAATTTACTTACTACAGAAGTGGTAGAAGATATCTAATGAACCCAAACCAGTTCAGGAAGGAAGGGGTGTAACAGAAGTAACATGGAATAGGATAGAGTAGTTAGCAATTAGGATGTAGCTCTTCAATGAGGGTAGGGTACTTAAATCCCTAATTGCGAAATTTGTGCCTGAGTGTGTCAGGTCACGTTATTCCAGCCACCCGTAAAAAGGAGGATTATTTTTAAAGCAGGCAATCAATTATATTCGCCGCCAACATCAATCTTGTAAGAGGAAGTGAATGAATACTGTATTCGAATACAGAATGTTCTGATTGAATTCACCTTCTCTCTATTTCAGTAATCCAAATCCTTAGATTCCCTCCTTGGAATAGTATATGTTGCTACAACAAGAGCAAATTTCCCCCTAGTGTTGGGCAGTCATGGGTAGGTCATCATTGTAACCGAATTAAAATTTCAATTAACCGCACAATAGTAGCGCATGTCGCATGTCCCGCAGCCCGTGGCATTTTCAGTCTGTCCTTATGGATTGCTTGTGTTGCAACTTACCAGAAAGAGATACAAGAGTGTCAATGCGGCAAATCGAAGAAAATATCAATATGTATCGTTCAGAGAAAAATGTATTGATCCTTTGCGATACAATGTATATCGATATGTATCGATATTCATCTATGCCTTTCCCATCACTAATTCAAACTCGGAAGTTTTCAGTCCGAATTTGTATGGTTGGCGACTCTGACAAACAACTGTAGTAACATTCCAGCTAGATATTCACTATCCTTGAAAATGTTAGCTTGCTTTGGTTTCCTTATGACATTTTGTCCACCTATGTTTTGTACGTTTATTTTTATCGGGAAAAAGTGGCAGATTAAAAAGAAAAAATCAGCGTGAATTTGGATCTCGAAAATCCAGAGGAACTATCCTGCATGCTGCTAGGTATTGTCTAAGCGCCTAGACACTTCGGAAAAATAGTAAGAATGATAAATTGTATAATACACTGCAATTATTATAAACTTAAAGCAGCAACTTTTCTCTACGATTTTTTCAAAATCCTGATTAAAACTTTTTTAATTTATGGGAGGCTTCGCCCCACAACCCCACCTCCCTTTTTCATAGCCTTCTTGATTAGTAACGTTTATAATTTATTTATAATACCATTTATATTTTTGTACTTAGACATGCTACTCCATCAAAATTACTTGCGAGAACTTGTGAACCGCGACGGGACGTTCTGTGATCCTCTTTTGTATATCGAACTATTATTCAACAAAGGCTTAAAAACAGGTGAATTCTCAACTTCTAAACTAAAGGGAAGTCTGTGAAATCCGACAAAAACATTTTTGACGATCTTACTGTTCATCAGGTCGTAGCGTAAAACACAAATCTCAGAAAATGAAAGACCTAGGGGTCCTATTTTTTCCTTTTCATCTAACAAGAAACCTAGAGGAAGCTTTGTAATGGCAACATTTTCGAAAAAAATTTTATTCATTTAATTAAACGTTCCTCAATATAAAAATGTCTACCCGTGTGGAAATTGCCAAGTGATTGCCTAATTACAAGTTTGGCCCCAACTTGGAAAATTATTTCATGGCTACAACAGGGTTAATATCTTGGATCTAGTTAGGGTCAAGTCTGTTTCACAGCTCTTGATTGCAGCGCCATCAACTTGGCTGTGCATCTGTTTTCAGTCGGGCTCCATCTTGAACCTCTTGAACACAAGTAGGTTGGTTTGAGGTTGTGTTGGCGAGTGTTTTTGTGATTTCTTCTATATTAATTATTAAAGTGTGATTCAAATGATCAAAAATGCCGAAAGTGAAAAGCACTTGTCGCGTTCAAAATTTTAATTAAAATTGGTTTGATAACTCTTTGTTTATTTAATAAACTATACATTATTTTACAGAATTACACTTTCTGAAATATTGTTTACAGAAAAGTAGCTGTCCAGTTGACTGATCCTTTAAAGATCAAAAATGAAAAAGAAATTAATCTCTAAAATGTAGATTACCTAAAAATCAAATTTCAAATACTTCAATATTTTATTAATTAAACAATTGTAAATAATTTTATTTGAAATTAAGTTTACCAGTTCTGTCAAGATCATCTTTTTTCAATGTATATAATCGAATCACTTAAATGTTCAAAATTTCAACACCGTCTGGCTCCATTGCTTTCATTTAGTTTCATGTAAATTTGAATTTGCGCGCCGAACTCCAATATCGATTGTCGGTCTCTTCGATTCATTGTTTGGTAATGCGGCAACTTCGCTATAATAACACATGTGAATTTCGTAGTTGAAACATGCAAGTGTAGTTCTGATTCGCTTTAAAAGAGGTTTATTTCAAATGCGATATTGTAATGTGAATTTTTTGACAATTTGAAGAGCAAAATAAATCCTCTTGGAGAAAAAATAAGTTCCTCCATGTATTTCACCTGGTTTCAAACTTTGGAAATATAACCTCAATTACGTTTCACATGTTAGCATAGGTCTCCACTAATTTCAAAGATTGGGATGGCAACCGCAAGATGAAGTTAAAGACGAATAAGTTGGTTCAGGAATAAGATTTTTCTTCAAATATTCAGCTACTTGATATGTTCCTTTTAAATAAAAGAATTGTATTTATAATATGGCTGCGACCAGAAAAATAAGAAAAGCCCAGTTGGGGCCAAGTCGGGCGGTAAGTTAGGCTCTGGCCGGGTTAGGCGTTTTATTTGTGGCTTGGTCCTGTCCAAATTCCCAATTTGGGGCCAAGTTTATCCTACTTTGGGCCCAACTGGCGCCAAGACCAAATTTCCACACGGGTAATGCAATGTTCTAAGCAATTATCCGCATGCATGTGTGTGTGTGTATGTTTGCGTGTGGATGTCACACTTTTTTGTTAACACGATGACAGTTGCAGATAAATTGATGAAATTTAGAGGGCTTTTTATCACCAGTTATATCTTACAACCTTCCGAAGGATTTCTAAAAATATTTATTGCATTTTTTTAGCACTTTATATTATTTTTAAAATCGGTTTTTTATAGTACAACTCTTTTCATTAACATAATTCAAAGTTGATACAAGAATAGAAAATATGTGTTGATTCAAAACGAATCGATTGACCTATGATATTGATAAATTTTATTGGAGAGTAGGGAAGCTATGGCAGTGAATAATATTTTTAAAAACGGGTTTTTACAGTAACACTTTTTTCATTAACATAATTCAAAATTGATACAACAACGAAAAGATTCCTTGATTCGAGACCATCGCTCCGTTCACTCGCGATTAATTTACTTGGGTCAGTAATTATTTGGACGGATTTTTCAATTGTTTGCGTATGCCAGAGGGACTTATTCAAATCGACTGGTGGAATATACTGTTTATCAATTAAAATTTGTAGCTCGGCTGCTGTTACTCGAGCTAGAATTGGCGTATTTGTAATCGCCCCTTTGTCCAAGTCTACAAGCACCGAATGTTACGATAGTGTGAAATATATTAGCATTAGGACTGTGATATCAGTCTTTTTCTGCTATTTTATATAACTGTAGTTAAGTGAAATCCAAAAGGGGTTGAGAATTATATCTCTTTAGTCCATCGCAATGCTCTGTAAGATTAAAAAGGGGTCACCAACGTGTGAAATTGTCAAGGGTAATGGTTGTGGGTCGAAAACAAATGAAAGCGCTGCAAGTTTAAGAAAACGAGCCAAAGCAAGATTTATCTAGAATAATGGATATATATTGTAGTAGCTGGTCTTCGTTCTGTCTCCGTAAATCTGCCAGAGTTTAGTTCTCGCCTACTCTTCTGTACTTTCAACTCTGGACCCTCCGTAGCGTCATAGTCATAGTCATAGGTTCGTATCCATGTAAAATAAATTTTTGCTCATGATAACCCTGAAAATGCATTTTTATGAGAGTTATGGAGGGGGAAAAAATCAAAAAGTAGTTTTTCTCGTAAACTTCACCGATTTTGGTGAAAAAAATATATGTCGTAGAAACTAACTAAGCTATTCAAAAAATAATCGTTTATTTTTGACATAAACTGTGGATAAAAAAAGTTTCAACATTTTTGCTTGAAGTTATGTTCTAGAGCGGGCATACCCATGTTTTACAGAAATATTCCTTAGAATACCCTTTATAACATGTATTTTTCTTGAATGTTTTGAAGTTGAGTAACAATGTAAAAAATAAACAAAAATCGCGCATGCAACACTGAGCACCGTTACGGTGCACTGATACCGGCCGCATGCTTTGGTACACAACACTATTACATTTTTGCATGGTCAGAAAAGTTGCGGAAATTGAAGATAGCATTGTAATTAATGTGACGGACGTAATTAAATATATCATAAATGATATTTCCCTCCTAAACGTCTGCAGTTAGCCTATTCGTATTATAATTTCCAGAGTTCACCACGAGGAGGTTGCAGTACGATTTTAAACTCCCTTCTCTAGGGTGCATTCTTATCGTGAGTCACTTCGACTCTCACAAATCGAGATATTTTATTTTAATCAGGGTGTTTTTAAAGATATATCATAGCCAGCACACATAAGGTTTTTTTAAAATATAATTCATTGCTTGCGTATGTATTTTCTGCTTTGATCATGCTAGATAGTTGCGCTTAATTTTTAAATATTCAACTTTTTGCCCACGTTTTCCTGGGCAAAGTGCTACATGATGCAAGGTCACAACCACGGGTTTTTAAACAATATATTAATGTTCATAACTATATTCTCTTAGACGAATTGTGAAATCCTCAAACCAAAATAATGATTTTTCAAAAAATAAAACTAATATTGTGCTCGACAAGTGAAACGTGTTTCCTGTAAAACATTATTTTCTCACGGACAATGACCGAATTTTCTATAAGTTGAAGCGAACCAAAGAAGACGAATTTTCAAGCAAATAGTTCTATGCACAGATCAAAAGATGATTTTTAAACAAAGATTAATTTTCCACCGAAGAGGACAAATTGTAAACAAAATTGGCACTATGAATGTTAACCAAAATGATAAATTTTTTACTAAGTAGTTTTAATCTTCACCAAAACAGATGGCCAAAAAGACGCATTTTCTAAACAAAATCGAATTTTCAGCCCGAAAAGAAGAATTTCGAACAAAAAGGTCAATTCTGGACTACGAACTAAGACGAATATTCAACAAAATAGTTAACATTTAAACGAAAGTGATGAATTTTCAACGGAACATATTTTGTAACTGACAAGGTTAATTTTGTGCTAAAAATGTTATACTTACATGTACACTTGAGAAAATGTTAATGTTCCACCAAAAAAGAAACGAATTTTCACCGAAATGGTTGAATTTTCAGGCGACAACATAAATGTTTAACCAAGTGGTTGAACTGTTATTCAAGCTGTGGAATTTTTTATTTAAAAAATGAGATTTTCAGAAAATAGTTGCATTTTCAACAATAGAATAAAATTTTCAATGAAATTGAATGTTTACGCAAAACCAAAATTGAAACGAAAAATCGAAAGCGTAAATTTTTTGATAACATGAGAAAAAGTAGGTATTCTTCAATAAGGTGAAAAGAGGGGAATCCGGCAAATAGAAACGTACGAAACGTTATCTAAGATCGTAACATTATCTCTACAGGAGTCCCCCACGCGCACACCCATAACAACCAGCGATTCAAAACCCCCCCTCCCCTCCAGAAATTTAAGTAGTTTGAGTGCAACGGTAAATTTCCAAGAGCACCTTGGAGAGAGATTTTTGCATTTTCATTTGTTTATTTTTTATATCTTTCCTCAAAGTAAGAGAAAACATAGATGTTGCATTGAATTATTATGTACTCTTCAACAACGGTTTGCATCAAATAAAAATCGCTTTTAATTATAGTGAGAGTAACTGTTACTCACAATTTTTATAAAACATCAACAATTGTAATCGTTGTAAACAATTTTTTGCAGAAATTTGTAGTTAGTAGTTTTTTCTATTTCGGTTCTTCCTTTATTATCTGAATTTATATAGATATTCGGAAAAGTGATATATGTTTGATTATGTTTGTTCAAATACAACAGTTGTTGATTTTATAAACAAATAAAATTATTACTTAATTTAAAATATTACGAAAGTTGTATGCATTAAAAAATATTGTCATTTTTATTGAAAAAAGTTTATTCTTATCTGGAAATACTTTAAATTATTGCCCGACTGATCGTCAGTTACGATTTATATGAAACATTAACATTAATTTGATGTTTTTCAATTTCGTATTTTACTTAATTACCTGAAATGATGCAGATATCCTTGATAATAACATAGGTTTCATTATATTTGTTAAAATACCACAAGTGTTAACCTTGTTAGCAAATGAAATAATTTAATTCAAAGTTTTAGTAATTTGCCCTGGAAAGATCTTTTTTCACTCAAACAGCTTCATTTTTGAATGAGGAAAATTTGCAATAACTATGTTCATAAAAAATAAACAATATACAGTTGTTATAAGAAATTTTTGTATCGACATATTTAAATGAGCGATTTTATGAAATTTGGACTCCTCTGAATCTATCTTGAATGATTCAGATATTCTGGGAAATGATACATATGTAATTCTATTTGTTCATTTTATAAGCAATGGAAATGAAGAAATTAAAAGTTTCGGCAGTCTGTGTTTTGGCATTCAAGTTTTGAAAACACGGCTTTCGCCCATCGAAAGATTTTTTTTAATGGCAGGAGCATATCAATTGCAAGATGTATGTGTCTTTTAGCCTTAGGTAACCCATAAATTGATCTGGTAAAATGGATCAAGAAATAGCTCTTTATATACATGAAAATTTTGTGACATTTGAAATTGAATGAATAGATAATAAAAACGATTTATTGATAATTTTACGTAGAATTAATGACAGCAAATCTATCGCGCAAAAATTTAAAGCAATTTTAGTGCAAAAAAAAGTATTTTGCAGGCCAAATAACCAAAGTTTTATATTTACTTATTTCATATATTTAGGATATGTATCCTAACAAATAGACTTGAACCTAAGTTCTTTTCAGAAATATCTGCAAGGATTCAAATAATAAAGAAAAATCCTAAATTGAAAAAGCATAAATTCTAAAATTGTCCAAAAAATTGTGTATAGTGTTTTATATAAATTGTTACTGACAATCACTCTCACAATAATTCAAAGTATTTCCAGAGAAGCACAAGCTTTTTTCAATAAAAATTACAATATTGTTAAATACCTACAAATCCTAATATTAAAATTAAATAATAACAACAGTTTATTGTCAATTTTACATAGAAACAATGACTGCAAATATCAATTCAATCAACAATTGTTGTATTTGAACAAATATAATGTAACCTATATAATTTTTCCGAATATTAACATCAATTCTGACGATAAAGGAATAACCGAAATTTAAAACAAAAATAATTGTCCTCGGGAACGCCAACAATCTTTCCGTTCTTCAGATGAATGTTGGCACATTTATCCAATCCAAAGTCCATCCCAATCTCTCCTGTGTACTTCGCGACGATATTTTCAAAGAGGCATTAATCTCTCTATGCATCTCACTATGTGTGGATGCACCTTCAAGCTTTCCAACAGACAGATGATAAGTCTGTGAGAGGTTGAATCGAAAGCTTTCCGGTAGTCAATCCAGGCCATTGACAGGCATAATTTCCACTTGTAGATTTCTCCGCCAGCCTTGATGGGTAGACGCACGCGCACGGGGTCGCAGCTGACGCCATATGATGGAAGTTAGTGCTGTATACACGAACGTTCACCGGCCGGTTGTTTTGTTTACAAACGTAGTGTAATTGCATTGAATCACCATGAAAAATAAATAAAACAAAAAAAGACTTTATAATCGAATTAAAATACGTTAGAAAATTGAAATCATTCATCGATCAGAGGCAGGCGAAAGTCGCGACTCACTTGCAAACAAGTTCAACATATCGCAGTCCGCTCTCCACAGGATTCTCTCAGAAAAGGTTAGAATCCGAGATTATTGGGAGAAAATCAAAGAGCCTAGGAATGGCAAGAATAAAGTTGTTATGAATTATATAGAGAACACACAATTTGAAAAACGTGTGTATGAGTGGTTCCAGAGAAAAAGAAGTGCCGGGCAGCCTTTGAGTGGCTCTATTTAAAAAAAAAGCTCTTCAATTAAATGAAGAACTCGGCGGATCAAAATATTTTAAAGCCAGTAACGGTTGGCTTCACTATTTTAAAAAACGCCATGGTATTCGCCAAATAACAGCGCAAGGAGAAAAACTTGCTGCAGATCACGAAGCAGCAGAAAAATATTGTCAAGAATTTCCTAAAAAAGTTTAAGGTTATGGAAAGGTTTGCCTCGGAAAAGTCTTGCCGATGAGACAGAAACAGAGGTTAATGGAGGTAAATTATCAAAAGAGCGCATAACTGTCATGAGCTGTGCCAATCTCAGCGGTTCTCATAAAGTACCGTTGCTTTTCATTGGGAAATATCAGAAGCCACGTTGTTTTAAAAATTGATTAAACTTGCCGGTTTCCTATGAAGGACAGAAGAATTCTTGGATGGATCGAACGGTCTTTAAGCAGTGCTTAACCGAAATCTTTATACCTGCCATCAAAGAACGACAAGTCAAAGATGTAAACTTTGGCGACGTTCTGTTGATTTTAGATAATTCCAAAACTCATGAATTGCCAAACGGAGAAATGGAATTCATATCCGAAGGTGTTAAAGTGAAACTGGAGTTTTTGCCTCCTAATGTAACTTCTCTGATCCAACCTATGGATCAGGGGGTTATTGATAAACTGAAAAGGATGTAAAGAAGGAATATCCTTCGTGCTTTAGAAAGAACAGATGAAGAAAGAAACTTGAGTAACCTTGAGATTTTCAGATTAATAAAAAATGTCTATGGATTTGAAGAGTGTTCAGAAAATAGTGTGTCTAAATAATTGGATGCAAATGATGAACAACAAACTGGAAAGGAATATGCTGAAACGGACTCTGAAGAACAAACAACGTTTTCTAAAGAGGATGCAGTAGCTGGATTAAATACCTTTATTCTTTGGGCAAAACAGGAAAAGTCTGTTCCACGGGATTTCTAGTGCAAAAGTATAGAAATTAAAGAAAATATGTTACGTGAAGAGTAAGTAAAATAATTCTATAGATTTTATTTCTTTACGCATGTATTCGACAATCTACTTGATTATAATTTCCAGCTTGAATAATCTGTTAATTTTTTCAGATAATAGTCAATAAAATTTGAGGATTGTGTTTTTTTTTTGTTTTTTTTGGGTATAGTAGAAAAACTATCCCACAGGATTTTTTATTTAGAAGCTTACAAATGAGCATTAAATTCTGTGACGTGAAGAGTAAGTAAAATAATTCTACAGATTTTATTTCTTTACGCGTGTTTTCTACAATCTACTTGATTATAATTTCCAGTTTGAATAATCTGTTAATTTTTTCAGATAATCTTCAATTAAATTTGAGAATCGTTCTTATTTTCTTTTTTTGAGTATAGTAGAAAAACTATCCCACAGGATTTTTTATTAAGAAGCTTACAGATGAGCATTTAATTCTGTCACGTGAAGAGTAAGTAACATAATTCTGTAGATTTTATTTCTTTTCGCATGTATTCTACAATCTACTTGATTATAATTTCCAGTTTTCATAATCTGTTTATTTATTTCAGATAATCACCAATAAAATTTGAGAAATTTGCTTATTTTATTTTTTTGGTATAGCAGGAAAACTATCCCACATGACTTTTTATTTAGAAGCTCACAAATGAGCATTAAATTCTGTTACGCGAAGAGTAAGTAAAATATTTATTCTGTATTGCAGGAACCACGTTTTTTACTCGAAATTAATTTTATATCCTATTTTTGAAATCTAATTTTTGAAATCTACAATTGATTTGCTCTACATATTGATTCAAATATTGCAAATGCATTTGAAGTAAATCAAATTTCATTTTTTTGCTTTTCACATTTGATATTACTTTGTCATATAATTCAGGTTCCGAATAGATTTTTTTATACAGCTAAATTTCAGAATTAAAAAATATATAACAACTGTTCAAACGCTTACAGATAATAGAGAACATGCATAATTGCTACATATTTAGCTTTATAGTTGAAACTTGCTGTTCAGCATTTAAAGGGGTAACTTGCTGGTGAATATTCCATTTTTCTTAATTTCTCTTCTTTCAACTTTTGATATACGTATTCATTCGTAATTTTTAATTATGATTTCAGAACAGTAGGAGTTTTGAACACCGAAGAACTGTTGTCTTCGAATCACAGTGATATATCACCAAAAAATATTTTGTTAATATTACACGCGTAATTTCGATATTTATAGAAAAGAGTTTTTTATGCCTTTGTGATATGTGATTTACGACTGTAGTTGACCACGAAAATTTGTTATGAATGTATTCTTCCTGATTTCTTAATTAAACAGTCTTTTCATGACGCTTTCCAATGAAAAACTTTTGAGAATATTATTTCTGGTTTCGTAATATAAACGTTACGTCACTTTTTTTATGGAAAAAAAAGTTCTTATATTTTCTTTATTTACTTAATTTTTTACCCAGTTATTAAAAACATTTAAATGTAAACTTTGATTATTGACAAAAGTATATATATATATACTCGTGGACTTGTAAATAGCTGAGCCACTCCCCTCATTTGAGGCGTCTGGGTCTTCTTAGCTTGAACTGATCTGGTATCGAAACCTT